>ULGY01000004.1:1362227-1383895 GCA_900519085.1 Yarrowia deformans | reverse complement strand
GGGGGGGGGGGGGGGGGGCACCAGGTCATCGAGACATATGGCGCGATTTTCAGGTACAGCCCCTTACTGTAGCAGCTTTGCACATGTAGCAGGGCAGCAAGAACAAAGAGATAATATTCGCATTGGGATAATTAAAACCAAAGCAAAAGCGCAAATAAGCTTCAGCCTGCTTCGTACAGGTACCCAGTCTGCATACTCTGATGACAGACCTGTGGGGTATCCCAGATTATATAAACTACAATGCCCTCCGGAGCGGCTGGGTCCGCTTCTAACCCAGTCGTTCTTCACCGACCCCAACTTTCAAAGTGCTGCACTCTCAAAAACCCACATTCACTCACCATGTGCCCGTCGCGTACACGGCCATGGATGATGAGACGACCTTCGACGACCTGATCAACCAATACATTAGAAAGTACCGCTTCACGACCTATATCCCCGACATTGTGACCATGTTGGAGCCGCTTATCCCGTGGGACCGTCTTGCCATTCACGCTCGAACAGTCAATCTCATGCGAGTGGAGATGGCTACCAACCCCAAGAAGGGCTATTAAACCGCGGGCCGGACGATATCTCACGACAAACAAACATGACTTCCTCTTGCCTGGTACACAATGGTAATATCCTGCCTTTTAGCACCGGATGTCACCTTACACCCTTTCGGGAACAATCCAAATGGTCGCAGGACGAAACTAATTTGGAGCTAGTGGGCGTATTTTGAGGTTTTAATTTAACGGCGATCATTCCTGACGCCACCTCAAAAACAGTCCCAAGCAAGACATATACTGGACTGGTGCCTGAAACATACTGGACTGGCCGCCCATAAATCACTTCCCCGCATGGCTTCGATTGGGGCGGCGGTCTTTATTTATTCATCATATAAATTAATAGTCTTTGAGTTGTGTGCTGTGTTTGTACATTCTTGGGGTCCAGGTAGTAAACAATGCCTGTCGTGCATTTCCGGGACACACAGATATACGGGATCAACAAGGAAATGCGGGCTAAAGAGCGCACATCTGTGATAACTCAACGTCATGGTGCCATAATATTAAATTTTAGCAGTCTGCGTCTAAAGGGGAATGATATGAAGGCGTTGTTTGTCTGTAAATTGTACATTCTGTAGCCCTATGGTTGTAGTTGTTCTCAAACTGCTTTGTTTACTTTTGTTTTTGTATTGTTGTTTGACGTATTACACACGGGAATAAATAATGCTATGCACGAGCTGGCAGTTCGGTCGACCCTACTCAAAATCGTTCATCTGCTGTCGATAAGAGTTCTCAAATGCAGATTGCTGGAAGGCAGAGGGCTTCTCAGATAGACTCTTGGCTAGGAGAGAAGTGGTGGGGAGGGAAGTGGAAGGGCCGACGGAAGGCTGGGGCTTGGGCAGCTCCTTCTTCTCAAGAGGAACGGGAGGTGCCAGTGGCCGGCTGCCGAAAATGTTGGAGAGGAAAGAATTGCCAGTGGAAGAAGGAAGAGGTCGGGGAACGGACTCCTTCGGAACTGTGACAATGAGGTCCGAAGCACTCTTGGCGACGGGGGCATGTGTGGTTCGGAGAGCAGCCTCCTGGTTCTGCTTCATGACCCACTCCTGCATGTCCTGGAAGCCTGAGGCGGTCTTGACCATCATTCGATTGTTGATCATCTGAACGTCAAGGTGTGCAGGAGTAGCTGCGGCCTTGGGCGTGGGGGCAGTATGTGAAGTCTGAAGAGGAGATGCGGACACCAGAGGTGACGAATGTGTAGGGTTGAGCTTGGAGAAGGACTTGGAAGAGGAGAGCGACTTGGAGGACACCGAAGAAGCCATGGACTGAGGAGACGATAATCCAACGCCTTCCAGCTCTCGTCGCTGTCGTTGTTGCTTCACATATTCCATGTCAAATGCATGCAAGAGGTTGGGGAGCTCGTCGCTGACAGTGGAAGATGCCTTCGATGTGGACGAGAACAGGGAGTTGACCGAGTTGCTCATGGACGAGAAGGATTCAGTTTGAGTATGCGTGGGAGAGTCCATGTAGTCGAAGGGGTCCGAGGCCTCTCGTTTGGGCGTCGAAGGAGTGGGGAATCTGGATGTGGAGACCTTCTTTCGAGGAGACGCTTTCTTGGGTGTGGAGGCGGCGTACTGCTTGTACATGTCCTCGAGGTCCTTGACCACCTGCAACAGATCTTGCCTGTTGTCGCCGTCTGTGTCCAGCTCGGAAAGAAGCTGTGTAACAAACGATCTGTAGGCGACAAGCAGGGGGTTGACCTCGTCCTCTTCTTCTCCCTGGCTCTCGAGCTCCTTGCTGAGCTTCTCGGTGAGCTCATAGTTGATTTTAATGAGCGTGGCACGTGACATGGCCAGATCCAGCTGCTCCTCCAGCTCCGAGAAGCGTGACAGGATTCTGAGCACTAGTGTGATGAGAACCGAAGAAGCGTCTGAGGTGAAGCTTCCGTTAGTGAGGAGCTTGCCAGTGACGTTCTGAAGGTGTTTGATGTCCCATTGTTGCATCTGGGTCTTCATTTGCGAACATTGCTTGTGGACTTTATTGGCAATGTTGATGTTGAATGCGGTTTTGGTGCCTCCCTCAGATGTGGAGGGCTTCAGTGGTCGTTTTCGGATTCGGTCCAGCCACGAAGTTTTCCCCGTGACATGTTCGAGATCGCAATGGCGCAACAGCTGGAACGGCCAGCTTTGTGTTTCTTTGAGGTTGGCGTTAATGGTGTGCAGAATTCGAAAGGCCATGGTGCACTCATGGGCGTCTCGGGCTGAGAAGGGCTTCACGATTACTGCGAACTGAGCAAACGTGAGTTGCTGGTCATCCTGTAGTTGCGACAGGAGCTCGTCGGCCGTCAGCGCCTGCTTACTTCGTTTGAACCATTGCATGGCGGAGGTTGTGTGTGTGTTTTTGTCTATTGGTGTGTCTGGGGGACCTGTCTTGCTGCTTGTGGTATCTGCTTGCTCTAGGTCCGTGAGATGTCAATGTCAAGTCTGTGATGATGCCTGACGTAGTCGCGGGATGAAGAGGAAAAACTGTGCAGTGAGTCGGTTAGTGTGGGTTGTTGTGAGTGTGTGTAGCGAAAATTTTGTGAGATGTAGCTATCACCGTCGAAACATGCAAAATATTTGTCTTTTCACAATCGGCCGTGAATCATTTAGCAATGGGAAGTGGTCAGACTTTTAGCTACCTTAAAATTCGAGACGGAGCGAAGTGTAAACAAAGGCCCTGGTGGTGGGGGGAGTATGAAGGCAAGCGACTGTTTCAGCCCCAGGCACGCTCTGAAAGAGGCCGAAAGTAGGCCCATTACTGTCTCAAGACACGCCAGAGTTTCGCATATATTCTCGTCTACAGAAACCTGTCCATTTACGGCCACAGGTCCACATTCCGCCAACATTCCCAATACCTCCCTTTGGGCTTTAGCTCTGCTGTACGCTGAAGCAAAACCTCAAGTGTATTTGAGCTTGACTCTCACATTGAAAATGGGAGGAGGAGCAGCAGCAGCAGCGTCAAATGGTGTGACCCTGTACAGACCACCACCATACACTTCCTTTGGTGGGTTAATTAGTGTGTCGTCCTATTACAGTGTGCGGGTATATAGCGGGAAGAAAGTGACGAACACAAACATCCTCGATCCAAGTGCAATCTTAGCGCCTTTTTGTGATGGCACCATAATAGTGCACCAGTCATAATATCGTTCCCCCCTCATATGACACCCTCTTTGTGGATGTTCCCAGCCACCTGTCTCATCCAGCATTTTTCTTACTTAGGGCTGGATGCATCGCATTTCGGTTTTGACGCGTGGTGCAGCCTTGAGGCAAAGGCGTGGGGTGGTGTGTGTGGTCTTATGATTTCAAGGATAAACTTGAAGATATGAATTTCCGAGGTTCGAGAAATAATGGAGCTGCTTCCGTGCAGGTTCGGAAATACCGGAAGGTTACAATGGTGAGGTTCCGCATACAAACGCGGACCATCATCTGATGTAACACACCAAAAGCTGTACATGCTGTATATAGGTGTTGCGATGGGGTGGGGGGGGGGAACCTAGCAACCGAGATCGCGAGCAAAGAAAACGAAAATGGACAGCTAGGAAGTGTTGCAACGAAACAAAGTGCACAGAATACCCCCAGCCTATGACGTAATTGTCCTCACCTCATCCTCAAACATCGTCAACTCGCCTGCAACATAAAGGGTGGAGCACACTGTTTTGAGTGTATACAGCATATGCATTGGCATCACCCTTAGGCCATACAGTGTCTCAGAGCACGGTTGGGGTTGCAATATTACTTAGCACTCAACATCACAGTCTGTGTACACTGTAGGAGACGATGTTGAACAGTAGATCAACCAAGGGCACTAAAAAAGGAGCTAGCAATTTCCTGACGTCATTGATGCAGAGGCCAAAGATAAAGGGTCATAACCTGATTACATAACCACATCTGAAACTACATACAGAAGCTGTTGTGAGTACGACAGTACGACATAGACTATCGTCTGGAATCACTCAAGCGTAATGGCTCGAAGTTCTGTAAACACGCGCTCCGTCTGACTTGCCCTGAATCTCATAATTAATGTCACACTTGCATAAACGAGCCTACTGTAGCTACTCGTAGACTGGTAAAACTCAATCATGAGCTTGAGATTTCTCAGACCGCCGCGAGTGTCCAACGTGCTCAGAAGAAGCTACACAACGTCACGAAAACACCCAATGTACATCGACATCGCCGTCAACTTGTCCGATCCCCAATTCCAGGGCATTTACCACGGAAAACAGGGCCATGAAAGCGACTTCAACGCTGTGCTGGAGCGGGCCAAGGAACAACAGCTCACAAAGATCCTAGTTACAGGAACCGATCTAGGAGAGACCAAGGAGTCGGTCAAGATCTGCAGCGACTTTCACTGCGATTACCTGGAGCTCTACTGCACCGGCGGTATCCACCCTTGCTCAGCATTAGCAGAGTACAACGCCCAAACTGGAGGCACACAGAAGTCTGAGGAGGCTGAGGGAGATTACGACATCCAGGCTATCGATGCACGAATCAAGGACTTGCTGGAGGTGGCCAGATCCAACCCCAAGACTCTTCTTGCTCTCGGAGAGTTTGGACTGGACTATGACCGACTCCATTTCAGCCCTGAGAAGATCCAGAAGCTGTTATTTGAGCAGCAGCTTAAGCACTTTGCCGAGTCGGGACTCGACTTGCCCTTGTTCCTGCACTCTAGAGCTGCTCACAAGGACTTTTGTGATATGCTGTATCCCTACCTGAAGGCTGGCAAGTTCCCTCGAGGAGGTGTGGTCCACTCCTTCACCGGCACCCTCGAGGAGCTCCAGGATCACGTGAAGATGGGCCTGTACATTGGTATCAATGGCTGCTCTCTGAAGACCAAGGAGAATCTCGAAGTGGCCAAGGAGATCCCCCTGGAACTGCTGCTGCTCGAAACTGACGCTCCCTGGTGCGAGATCCGACCTTCGCACGAATCTCACAAACTGCTCCAGGGCCACAAGCTGCCCTACGAGTCGAAAAAGAAGGAGAAGTTTGTGGAGAACAGCATGATCAAGGGTCGATGCGAGCCTGCCAACCTGGTCCTGGTGGCCAAGGTTATGGCCGAGCTCAAGGGCATTCCTCTGGAGGAACTCACCAAGGTGGTGTACCAGAACTCGCTCAAGTTCCTCAACCTCGAAAAGTAGATAGAACCATACACACATACATACATACAAGTACATAAACACACATATAATATAGAAAACATCACTAAACAATTGTATCATGTACATCATTAAATAATCACTGCTCCTCGGTGATTCTGTCACCGCCGCCGACCTCGACATCCTCCTCGACCAGATCTCCGCTCTCCACGAGCTGTCCAACGTCCTCTGGAGCAAAACCCACCTTGGCAAGCAGCTCGGCAGCATTTTCAGCCTTGAGCACAACCATGCCGTTCTCGTCTGTGATGGTGGCTCCGGAAGAGAGAAGCTGCTGAAGGGCCAGCGACGCCGAGTTGGCCTGCTGGGCCTGGGCATTCTGCTGCAACTGCTGGGCAGTCACCTCTCGCTCCTCTCCGGCAATTCGCTCCACGGCCTCTCGGCTAGCGGCAGGGCCCTCGCCGTTCTTCACTCGCTCGGCAACCATGTTGTACCACTCCTCCTCGGTCTTACCCTGCAGCAGAGCCACAACCATGACGGTCATGTTGTCACAGCCGACACCGCTGAGATCAGAGGTGGGGGCCAGACAGTTATCGATCAGGTTTTCGGAAATCTCCACGAGGGTCTGCTTCTCGGCGATACCTCGTCGCACAAACTCCACAACCTCCTGCGACAGGAAACAATCCCAGATACCGTCACAGGCGAGAATCAGGAACTCGTCGTCAGCGGTCAGCTGGTGCTCAATCACGTCGGGGTAGGCAGTAACAATCTGCTCCTCAGGGGGGAAATACGGCGACCGCTTAAAATCAAAGTCACCGATAGCTCGCGACAGGGCAAGGTTACCGTTGACTCGTCCAGCCTCCACAAATCCTCCAGCGGCGCAAATTCGCGTTCGCTCACCCTCGTGCTGGGGCTTGTGGTCGAAAGACATGGGCTTGGCAATGCCCTTGACACCGAGCACGGTTCGGGAGTCTCCGGCATTGGCACAGATGACCTTGTCGTCGGCAACAATGGCGGTAGTGGCAGTACATCCAGAAGAGTCGTGCTTGAGGGCGGCGTCCTCGAGAATGGCTCGGTCTGTGCTGAGGAAACCGTCCTTCAGTGCTTGGCCGTAATCTCCCTTGGCGAAGGCCTCCTGCCGTGCGACAATGTGGTGCAGGTTGTCACCGGTGTAGATGGCGACCTTGTCACCTCCGTGTCCGTCGTAGACACCGAAGAAAGCGACCTTCTTCTTCTCGGGCTGTCCCTTGGCGTCCTTGAGCTCCAGAACGGTGGCGTGGGCGTCCTCCATGGTTACTCGCCAGCCCTGCATGGAGGACAGGCCGTAGACGAGATCGGAGTCTCCTCCTTTTTCAGAGTACTGGGTTAGTTGTTGTCGTCAATGGATGGCGTCTCTTTCAATGCTCGTTGCCGATTTATCCTATCCCTTTCGTCACGTTTCGTGTTCAACGTTGCTATACACAACATGGGCATCAACACGGCGGATGTCGTGCAAATTGGTCACGGGCGGGCAGCCTTCAAAAAGCCGATACTCACTTTATCCGTCACAGGCGTAGACAAAATCTGTCCCATTATGTGATTCTGGAAGTTGTATTACCGTGTTTTGATGGGGGGGGTGAAAATCTGTGTTTGTTGATACCAGAGAGAAAAATCAAGTGAGTATCAAAGAATCAAAACCAGAAAGTGGCGCAAAGAATAGGGGTGTCGAAATGAAGCTGGATGGGGGAAAAAGGGCTAGCGTGTCTTTTTCTCTGTCGATGGCTTTTTTCTTGTGTGTATCGTACTGATTTGCGAGGCGAGCCAGATGGATGTTGACACTTATTTCGGTTGGTGGGTCTTCTGTGGTGTGGTGTGTGGTAACTGTCGTGTCAGCAGGCTTTGCATTTAGCCTTCGCCTCTATTCCCTTTTCCAGGTTTCCAGAAACCCAATTGGCGACTCAAGTGACCGTCGTCTGAGCTAGCCCCAACGGCAACAGGGCCTCCTGTCCGCTGGACGACGACGGATCCGGGGCCTATTGTGGGCATATTCTCTATTTTTGCTCCAGATCTTGCCCAGGAAACTGAGGGAGAAGCGCCACACCGATGCACCCGCGGTGTAATGAGGGGTATTAGTTAAGCTTGTCACGTGAGCAATTTTCCCTGCTACTTGAGGTGGTGAAGCTTTTTGGGATAGGACGACCTCCAACAGGGAGCCTTGTTGTTGTGCCCCTGTCGACCAGTCATATAGTGGAGACGGCCACACTAACGGCGGAAAAACTAAATTAATTCACTTTTAATACGGCACACGCCGGCAGCTTTGCTTATCGCCTTCAAACCCATGGGCATCTCAATGTGTGTGCGTGCCTCGCCATCACGTGCGTTGATAACTTCCATTTCTTTGTGTTTTGTTGGCCTGTATTCTCCGCGAACCATTCCTCCCGATCTCGGCTCGGAGATACTGCAATCGGGTATCGTCGGAACGGTCTGAGACGCGAGGCACCAAAAAGAACGCGAAATAGCCCGAGCACCTAAAGGTTGTTGGACCAGAATTAACCCTCAAAATCACCCTCTTCTGGAGGAGTTTAGCACTGGCCTCCCCGCTTCGTATTCCTCGTATAGACCCCTCCACACTGTTTATGTCCCTCCACCTTGCGGCTTCCTCTTGTGGAGTCACCTCGCGTCTCGTATGTACGCACACCGCAAGCAGTCTTTCCATGCTGACATGCCGAGAGCCGAATCGTACTAAGCGATCGTCGAAGATAACACGTTAGCGAGAGAGCGGCGGGTGAGGTTGTACTGAAAATTGAAATGCACGGAAAATATAATATTTTGCGGGGAAATAGAGGTGGATACAATTGCGGGTTGGTAAACAAATAAATAATATATTACTACAGTTTTTGTTGGGAGTCTCTTCTAAAAGAAGGCTGCAACAGAATCACAAAAGATCAACGGGTTGCTTGCACCAGATCTTCCCCATGTATAAACAACTCCCTGAAAGAGGGAAAAGGGTGTGTAGTCAGCGAGGCTCGCATATGATGCGCGAGATTTCAAAGCACGTGACGTAGAGTCGCAAGAACGACTCCAACATGGGAGGCGGCCTCAGAGACATGACCCAAAGATGACCTCAAATACCGTAGGCCACTCAACGCCAGCAAGTCTCAAACACTGTGGGTCGCTCACCGCTTCTTCTTGTCACCCTTTCGTCCCTTGGAACACGAGGGACAGAACCAGACACCCTGGGGAGGTTCCTGCAAGCCAACACAGTCGTAATGGAACCATTCATACTGACAGTCGTCATTATCGCATGCGACCATTTCTCCGAATGATGGCTGCTGACAGAAACAGTAGAGCACCTCGTCATCTTCCCCAGGACCCGCTCGAATAGCAGCATCCAAAGAGCCCACAGCCACAGTCTCGGGCATGTTTCTGAGCTGCTCGGAAGCTCCCACAGATGACTCCTTGCTCATAGATGCAGCCTCATTATTCTTCTCAGTCGCCCGCTTCTTTGGTGGTCGAGTGCCGGGTGTAGAAGACCGACTGGCCGCTGGAGAAGCGCCTCTTCGGCTGTTGGCTCGGTCTCGTGTGTAGTTTCGAGCCGGAGGTTCAGGTGCAGGTGTGGCTGATGACGTGGCACGCGATCTGTTCGCAGAAATGGGCTTCTGCGGCGGTGCACCACCCAAAAGACCCTCGGCATCCAGCTTGTCGATATCGTCGTTCAGCTTCTTGACGTGTTTTGCCACTAGGGTCAGCGCCTGTGCTGCAAGGGTGCATTTCTCGTCCTGCAGCTCCATGGCCGTCTGGAAGTCCTGGCGTATTTTTGGGTATGCAGCCTGTTCCTTGGGGTTTTCAGTGAGGGAGCCATTCGTTCTGATGAATTTGTGAATTTGGTTGTCGCGCTGTTGAATGCGCTTGCGGGTCTCGTAGAACTTGAGATCCTTGTCTCGGACCTCCTCGAGGATGTGGGCGACCTCGGACGGCAGATTTGCCAGATCCTGGACGTATTGGTCGAGCACCGATGCTGCGTCCATTGTTGTGTGATGGCAAAGTAGTGGATGAGTTGATCAAAGTGGTGTAAATAATTGTCGATGTGACACAAACGGAGTGCATATTCTATGCATCTGCTCACAACTGGGGAGTGGGATATTTAGTTGATGCACCACTCTGTTTAGTTGGATTTATGGTTGAAGCCGTGGGGCCATCAAACGAAGGGACAAGGGTCGGTGTGGCCATATCGAATATGTAATGAGTGAGTGAACTCTTCAACCAGTTCATCGAGTGAAAATATATGTGTCTGCCAGCCAGTCATAACTACTCTGCCAACGTAATCATTACTGATCCACCGACTCCATAACTCTCACTTATACCTACCAGTGCACACTCTTACACAATGCTACACAAAAGTACACCCAATAACCGAGCTTGCATAACCCCACACATGAGATATTAAAGCGGAGCAGGAAGCGCGCCTTGAATGTCCACCTCGGCTGACCAAAAAATCCAGACACCCCCCACGAACCCCCACGGACGCGCTACCAACGCCTCTACCTTAGCTCTTCACTAACAGTCTAACAGCCGCAGGCCCCCTGACCAATAGATACTTTAGTCAAGTTGTACCATAACCCTATTTGAAATTTGCGACTATGAAACTTTCCTCGACATAGAGTCATACGGTAAAACGTGCGTGTTTCTCAGACGGCTCAACGGCTCCCTAAACTCCACAATGATCCAACTCAGACCCACTCTGGAGGCTCTCCAGACCATCGTGGCTGACAGCAGAGCCACTGCCACCAAGGAGTCTCTCCCCGACAACCTCTATCCCGTTTTCGCCTATGTGGACGCTGAGGCCCTGACTCCCCACACCGCTTATCTGAAGCTGGCTCGTCTGGATGACCCTAACCGAAGCCCCTCGTTCCTGTTCGAGTCTGCTCTCGGCGGTAAGCATCTGTCCCGATACTCTTTCATTGGATCTAACCCTCGAAAGATGATCAAGACAGGTGCTCCTCATGGTCCCGATGTTGATCCGCTCAACCTGCTGGAGGCCGAACTCGACGAGTACCGGCAGTTCCAGACCCCCGGTGTCCCCACTCTCTGCGGAGGAGCTATCGGCTACATTTCGTACGACTGCATCAAGTACTTCGAGCCCCGAACCAAGCGAGACCTCAAGGACGTCCTGCAGGTCCCCGAAAGTGCACTCATGTTTTGCGACACCATTGTGGCCTTTGACCACGTCTACCAGCGACTCCAGGTCATCACCAACGTCAAGGTAGAGGCCGACACCGATCTCACCCAGGCGTACGAGGACGCCAAGAAGGAGGTGCAGCGAATCGCCGACCTGCTCACTTCCCCCGAGGTTCCCCAGCCTCCCCAGGGCCCCGTGACTCTCGGAAAGACCTTCACTTCCAACATTGGCCAGAAGGGCTACGAGCAGCACGTGACCACTCTCAAGGAGCGAATCAAGAAGGGAGATATCATCCAGGCCGTGCCTTCCCAGCGAGTGGCCCGACCCACCGATCTGCATCCCTTTAACGTCTACAGACACCTGCGAACCGTCAACCCTTCGCCCTACCTGTTCTACATTGACTACCTTGATTTCCAGCTTGTTGGTGCTTCTCCCGAGCTGCTGGTCAAGATTGAGAACGGACGAATTGTTTCCCACCCCATTGCAGGAACTGTCAAGCGAGGTGCTACCCCTGCTGAGGATAACCAGCTCGCCCAGGAGCTTCTCAACTCTGAGAAGGACCGAGCCGAGCACGTCATGCTGGTCGATCTGGCCCGAAACGATGTCAACCGAGTCTGCGACCCTCGATCTACTTCCGTCGACCGACTTCTCGGCGTCGAGACCTTTTCGCACGTCCAGCATCTCGTTTCTCAGGTGTCTGGTGTTCTGCGACCCGGTCAGTCCCGATTCGATGCCTTCCGATCCATTTTCCCCGCTGGAACCGTCTCTGGTGCACCCAAGGTCAAGGCCATGGAGCTTGTTGGAGAGCTTGAGAAGGAGAAGCGAGGCGTCTACGCTGGAGCTGTTGGATCTTTCGGTTACAACGGAGAGGCCATGGACACTTGCATTGCTCTTCGAACCATGCTTCTCAAGGACGGCGTTGCTTACCTGCAGGCCGGTGGAGGCATTGTCTTCGACTCTGACGAGTACGACGAGTACGTCGAGACCATCAACAAGATGATGGCCAACAACCGATGCATCGTCGAGGCCGAGGAGATCTGGGCCAAGCAGCAGAAGGGTGAGTAATGGTGAAGAAAATGCACTGCATTGCACTGCACACACACACACACAAGCCCAACGCTGCCAGACACTTGTACTCGACCGAGTCGAATCCGTTTCACACTGTGAGACCCTCACCCCCGAGTGAGAGGAGTCCCGTCGAACGACGATTTGTAGATAATGGAGAAGGTTTTATACTGTAATGAAATTACTTTTGAGACAAAGAGCTGGCGATGAGAAGCGTACAAGTATATACATCTAGTTTACTCTTGCGTCAGAGGCTAGCAAGGGCCCACTTTTTGAGGGTGGCTGGCTACTCACAGACACGGCTGCTACTAGTACATGTAGCTGTAGAAATTGCATGCTGTTTCAGTTCGCCGCATGTCTGTCACATATGGACGTTGCCTGTCGTCTTTATGATTAGCGCCCAAGTCGAAAGATGATGTCACAACGCTCTGTACAGACCCACCTTTGTGTTCTCCACTCCACTCCCGAACCGTTAACCCCACCCGTTGCCTTGCCAATTCTAATTTGCGTTGCTTGTTCAAAGACGGAACGTTGGCGCAGAGATCGCCGCGTTGCATCGAAACCAGGTGGGCTGAGTGCCTGTGGGGTATAAGGAGCGGACGGAAATAGGAAAAAAGTAAGCCCGAGAGCTCCGAGACCCGATTCCAGACTCCTTCTACAATCAGTCCAACTGTAAACCCTAGGCGTCTGTGCTAAAGGCTGGTTGCTTTGCTTCGGACCCCACCGCCTCAGGGTTCAATCACTGCAGATCAGGCACACACTCCACGTGGGCCACTCTTGCCGATCACATTGAGTACTGTAGGTGGTACAGGACCTCCAGGTGCACCCGGTGGAGGAGATTAGATACCAAAGCCCTCAGCTAAGTCGAACCCCGGGCATCTCATAAGATGGCTGCTTCAGATGGAGTGGTTCGGCCTGACGTTCCCCTCAGCTTTTTGAAGTTACTGGCCCACCGAGACTAACATACTCATACCTAAAGTGACTAATTGGTGTAATTGAGAGCTCGTGTGACCCTCCTAATTACAAATAAACCTCTTAAGGTGTCACCAGTGCTACCACTCAGCCTTCTCGAATTATTTTTGCCAAGAACTAAGCGAGTCCTCGGTGCATGGCCAACTGCAGCCTCCACTGCACACTAACCTGTCATCGAGTAGGTCCCACGTCCACTCAAGTCGACGTAGGCACACTGCAGGTGCCAGCTGGTGTTCAGTACTCTACCGGGCTCGGTGAGGTTTCCAGTTCAACGAGTTGCACTTTCCTCATCTTTTCTCTGTAAGTTTTTTCGATTTTTTAACCGATTCGATTTCTCCAAGAACTGCCGCAGCTTTTGATATACGACTCGCCAGATCGACACTCGTCCAGAAACGTCAAATATAGAGATGTCAAAAGTCCTGACGTTTTCGGCCCGAAAAGGCGAGGGCCAGGTTGGAGCTCCAATGGTCGTCGCGTGATCACAACTACAAGATTGCAAAATTCCCCACGCAAATACAACGTCGCCGTTTGTGGTATACCACATTCTTCTGTGTCTTATATCGCACACTCTGCAATACCTCTCCAACGTGCGAGCTCTTGATTTTGGCATTCTTAGGGAAGGCTAATTATAGGAACAAGCGAAAATAAGCAAATAGAGGCAAGAAGACAAAAGCAAAAGTCAGCGGCATCCACGGGAACAGAAGGACATTTATGAAAATCCGCTGATCAGCTCGGGAAACCCGTAACGCTGCCCTGAATATAACACGATCCGTCTTTTTTCGGCCACGGCGGTGTTCTCAAACCCTCATCTCCATCATTAGTGTCAAAATCTACACGTATTGCGCAGTCTCATACCCTGGTTCAAAATTCGCTACAAGGGCTGCACCCCACACTTGTCTGAGACACCGGAGGAGTTTGTGACAGACGGACGAAAAGAGAGATTTGACGTGGATGGGCTGAACTGTCACTGTGTGCAATATTTGCCCACGTAGCCCGAGCAGAGACATCTTGATTAAGGGTCGTGTCCAAGCATTTGGAGTGGGTTTGGAAGGGCTTGCACCATTGCAGGCCAAGATGATAGGTGAATGAAAAACGCGTAGCGTTGGAATGCAAGGCTGAAACACAATCAGTAAACAGCACTACTAAGTGGCTAATGGGAGGACGAGGGTCGAATATTCCACCCCAAGTCTCAGTTTTTGGTTGCAAATCTATAGCCCATAGCTGGCGGACATTTTGCTGGCTCGTATTCTTGACGATTATCGTCAGTCCACGGCCTCCCTCCCTCCCCGCACTATACCCTGCTGTGGAATGTCTATGTGCAGTGGGAAACCGTAAGTGTGACAAGCGAACTGCATCATACGTCAGACAAATTGCTGGCATGGGGGGATTACCCTACTTTGAGGCGGAGTTATACGTAGCTGAAGGGGATTCAATAGGGGGTATATGATGGTAAATATTGAGGGAAGCGGGTGTTCAGATCCGGTTTCAACAGTGCTAAAGCCGCCTTACCTTTCCTCTTCCCTCAGCTCTCAAAAAACCTCCATTTTTGCCTTACACTTGCCTCCCCCGCAGTGGACGCGGCATAATTCGGTAAGGCCCGTTTTAAGCTCACGCCTAACAATCGGCCCCAAACGTGATTAATGAGCGTGGTGGTGGAGGGGCACTAGAAGCCTACAGATGTGGGGCTGTTAGCCTCAGAAGCTCATTAGTCAGGTTTTGGTGGGAAAAGCGAACATGCTAGGACGACGTCCTGCGAGATTTCGACCCACGCTACTCCACCCCCTAAAACTTGCGCAGATCGCCAACTTATCGTCTGTCACCAAGACCGCTTTGAATTTGCGAAATGCAGTGTTATTTGGCCTGAACAACGAAGCTAGCCAAATCATAAGAGCCTATTTGAGGAAATAAGGTTGCCAGACAAGGCCAAAGCTTTCCCACCTCAAAAACCCTAAAGACTGAAGCCTGAACAACAAGAGAGCATGGCCAGAAAAAAAGACGAGCCCAATATATAGTAAAAACGCCCCCCTAAAAGTTACCTTTCAGAAAAGCTACCGCAACACCTACCATGGCGCACTACTACCCGTCGGGCGTGTCGTCGGTCGGCAACTTCGACTCGCTAGATGTCGAGATCAGATCGCTGGCCGAGGGCATGGTCCACAAGCCCCACCATCGAGAATCGCGATACATTTTCGACCACACCTTTGACGACGAGTTTAGAGAAGAGCATGAGGACGAATACGACTATGATATGCTCCGCAAGACGTCCTTCGAGAATCCCGACGTCAACCCTTACGTGGAGGCCAGTGCGGAGCCGGAGCTGGATCCCTGGTCCGGCGAGTTCAACTCCCGAAAGTGGATCAAGACCGTTCTGGGTCTCAAGGAACGATTTGGAAACAGTAAGGGAATCACGGCCGGCGTGTCGTTCAAAAACCTGGGTGCCTACGGATACGGCAGTCGCAGTGACTACCAGAAGACGTTTCTCAACGTGATTGTGGCCACTGGAGATTTGCTACGAAGTGCTATTGGCGCAAAACGGACCAGCAAAATCCAGATTCTGCGAAAGTGTGACGGACTGGTGCTTCCAGGCGAGACCTGTGTGGTTCTGGGCCGTCCTGGATCCGGCTGCACCACTTTTCTCAAGAGTATTGCTTGCGAGACTTACGGCTTCCATGTGGAGGAAGAGACACATTGGAATTATCAGGGTGAGTATTTTTGAGGTTATGAGAGAGGGCAAGATGGGAAGGAAGGAAGGAGGGTATCAGCTGACTTACAACGAAATCGTTATCAACTCGACATACGATTTTTTTGTTGGCTGTTCTTTTTTTTCCAATGTGCACACACACCACCACCGGTGTCTTTTTCTTGCATACATTCCAATCATTGCAGATCTCCTCCCAACGCGGTCGGTATCTAATACCTAGACCCAAATAGAGTGTGTGTCTGTCTGGCTGTACGCGATATTCATTCATGATCGGACAAGGAGAATGGAAAATTCATGGAACATCAAATAATGACCCCACTAACACAGGTGTACCACGAGATGTCATGACTGAGCACTGCCGAGGAGAAATCGTCTACAATGCCGAACACGATATCCATTTCCCTCACCTGACGGTTGGACAGACGCTCATGTTTGCGGCCCTTGCCCGAACTCCTCGAAACCGAGTCCTGGGTGTCACACGAGAGCAGTATGCGCGTCACACTCGAGATGTCACCATGGCCACTCTGGGTCTGTCCCACACAATCAACACCAAGGTTGGATCCGATCTGGTCCGAGGAGTGTCTGGTGGAGAGCGAAAGCGAGTCTCCATTGCCGAGTCCGTTGTGTGTGGAGCTCCTCTGCAGTGCTGGGATAACTCCACTCGAGGTCTGGATGCCGCCAACGCCACCGAGTTCATCCGATCTCTGCGGCTCTCGGCCCAGATGACTGGAGCCTCCATGTTTGTGTCTCTGTACCAGGCCTCCCAGGAGGCTTACGACATGTTCGACAAGGTGTGTCTGCTGTACGAGGGACGACAAATCTTCTTCGGCAAGGCCGGAGAGGCACAGTCTTACTTTGAGGGTCTGGGATTCGAGCGTGCTCATCGACAGACCACTGGAGATTTCCTCACTTCTCTGACCAACCCTGTGGAGCGAAAAATCAAGGCGGGATGGGAGAAGCTCGTGCCTCGAACCCCCGAGGAGTTTGAGTCTCGATGGAGATCTTCCCGGACACACGCTCTGTTGGTCTACAACATTGACCGATTCAACACCACCCACCCTCTTGGTGGACAGGGATACGTTGAGTTCATGAAGCTGCGAAAGGAGTCGCAGGCTCGAAACACCCGTCTGTCCTCGCCCTACCTGCTCTCTTGGCCCATGCAGGTGCGTCTGTGTCTCTGGAGAGGCTTCTTGCTGGTCAGAGGAGACCTGTCCATGACGCTCATGACCATCATTGGTAACTTCATCATGGCCCTCATTCTGGCATCAATGTACTACAACCTTCGAGAGTCGACGGACGCATTTTTCTCGCGATCCGCCCTGCTTTTCTTGGCCATGCTGCTCAACGCCATGGCCTCTGTTCTGGAGATTTTCGTGCTTTACGGACAGCGACCACTGATTGAGAAACACAAACGGTATGCATTATACCACCCGTTTGCAGAATCCATCGCGTCAATGTTAGTTGATTTACCGACGAAACTGGCCACCCTGATTTCCGTCAACCTCGCCCTCTACTTCATGACGAACCTGAGGCGAACCCCAAGTGCATTTTTCATTTTCTTGCTGTTTTCGTTCACGTGTACGATTGCGATGTCGATGATTTTCCGGTTCACAGCCTCGGTCACCAAAACCATGGAACAGGCTCTGGCTCCTGCCTCAGTGCTTGTCTTGGCTCTGGTCATCTACACAGGTTTCACTCTTCCCGTCGACTACATGCATGGATGGGCTCGATGGATGAACTACCTGAATCCCGTCGCTTATGCATTTGAAGCAGTCATGGTCAACGAGTTTCGAAACAGAAGGTTCCCTTGTGGACTTTATGTGCCTTCCCAGTCTTTCTACAATTCGGTGCCTGCTGAGTCCAAGTCTTGCGTGGCTATTGGTGCCAAGCTTGGCCAAGACTACGTGGAGGGCTCCGTCTTCATTAGCACTGCATACAAGTATGAGAGCGCGCATCTGTGGCGAAATCTGGGCATTCTGTGGGCCTTTGCCGGCTTCTTCTGTGCTGTTTACCTGCTTGCCGCCGAGTACGTGACCATGGCCCAGTCCAAGGGTGAGGTTCTTCTTTTCAAGCGATCCCAGCATAGAAAGAACCTGAAGTCCAAGCCTGAGAAGCGATTCCAGGATGTGGAGCTCGGTGACAACATTGGAGACCACAACATGGACCACAACTTTGGAGACAACCACTCGACTTACTCGTACAAGCAGCCCATCCAGGCCGAGATTCCTCCTTCTCGATATGGTCCTCAGCAAGTCCCCATGACTCCTGCCCCCATGATGCATGTTCCCATGACTCCTGGCGGCATGTTTTCCCCTGGCCAGCAGATGTTTTCTCCTGGACAGGTGATGACTCCTAACCCCATGTCACCTGCAGCAATGATGACTCCCGGATTCACCTACGTGCCTCCTCATGGCGACACTCTTCACCAGCCTCCTACTGTGGGAGACGACATCAACTACACGGCTCCTACCCCCCAGGTGAACTTCACTCCCGCCACTCCTGCCCAGTACCAAACTCCTGCCACCCCTGCTCAGTACAACACTCCTGGCACTCCTGGAATCGGTAGTGGGTACGAGCCTCCCCATGGAGACACCGTTCACATGCCCCCCACCGTTGGAGACGACACAAACTATCTGGCCACCAAGACCCGAACCAACCTGTCGCTCAACTCGTCTCGATCCAACCTGCAGCACTCTGGAGTGTTCCAGTGGACCGATGTTTGTTACGATATCAAGGTTGCCGGTGAGAACAAACGACTGCTGGACCACATTGACGGCTACGTGAAGCCCGGTACTCTCACTGCTCTTATGGGAGCTTCCGGAGCCGGTAAGACCACTCTCCTCGATGTGCTTGCCGACCGAAAGTCCACAGGTATTGTTCATGGAGACATGTTGGTCAATGGTCAGCAGCGAAACGCCTCGTTCCAGCGAAAGACCGGCTACGTCCAGCAGCAGGATTTGCATACTGCCACCGCCACTGTCCGTGAGTCGCTGGAATTCTCTGCTCTGCTGCGACAGTCCTCGTCTGTCTCTCGAGCTGACAAGCTGGCATACGTCGATGAAGTCATTTCCATTCTGGAGATGGAGAGCTACGCCGATGCTGTGGTCGGAGTTCCCGGAGAAGGTCTTAACGTCGAGCAGCGAAAGCGTCTGACTATTGGTGTCGAGCTTGCTGCCAAGCCCGAGTTGCTGCTCTTCCTGGATGAGCCTACCTCTGGTCTCGATTCCCAGACTGCTTGGTCTATTATCTCTCTTCTCAAGAAGCTTGCTGCTAGCGGCCAAGCCATTCTGTGTACCATCCATCAGCCCTCGGCCATTCTCTTCCAGGAGTTTGACCGTCTTCTGTTCCTGGCTGCTGGTGGAAAGACTGTGTACTACGGAGACCTAGGTGACAAGGCTTCGCTGCTCATCGACTACTTTGAGAGCAACGGCGCTGACCCCTGTCCTGACAACGGTAACCCTGCCGAATGGATGCTTGAGGTGATTGGAGCTGCTCCTGGTTCTCGAGCCAAGAAAGATTGGCCCTCAGTCTGGCGATACTCTCAGCTTCGACGACAGCAGCGTGAGGAGCTCGACGATATGCGTCTTGCATTCAATGCTGACTCTCAAGCTGCTCTTGCTGTGGGAGGAGAAGACACCGATTTCGCCGTGTCCCAGTGGACTCAGCTCTACTACGTCACCAAACGTCTGCTTCAGTTCCACTGGCGAACTCCTTCCTATCTGTGGTCCAAGATGACTCTGTGTATCGGTTGTGCTCTGTTCATTGGTTTCTCCTTCTACAAGTCGGCTCGGGACATTCAGGGTCTTCAAAACCAGATGTTTGGTATTTTCCTCATGTTCCTGATTTTCACCACTGTCGCCGAGCAGATCATGCCGCTGTTTATGATCCAGCGAGACTTGTACGAGGCTCGAGAGCGAGCTTCCAAGACTTACTCGTGGCAGGTGTTCCTGGGCGGAAACATGCTTGCTGAGCTTCCCTGGCAGATCATCGTTGCTGTGGTTGTCTTCTTCTGCATGTACTACCCGATTGGATTCTACCGAATTGCAGCGGAGAACAACGAGACTCACGAGCGAGGAGCTCTCTACTTCCTGTTCCTTCTGGTTTTCTTCATCTACGACTCCACCTACGCCCACATGATTGGTGTCATGTTCAATAACCACGAGACGGCAGCCAACTTTGCATACCTGCTCTTCTCCTTCTGTCTCATGTTCTGTGGCGTGCTTGCCACCAAGGAGTCCATGCCCGGCTTCTGGATCTTCATGTACCGGGCCTCGCCGCTGACATACTTCATTGGCGGTTTCATGGCCACTGGTTTGGCTGGAGGCAACGTGACATGTTCGCAGCATGAGATTCTCCAGTTCAGGCCTCTCAAGGGCAACTCTTGTGGACAGTACATGAAGCCGTTCCTTGAGAACGCCGGAGTCTTTACCGGCTACCTGCTCAACGAGACTGCCACCGACATGTGCCACTACTGCCCCATCAAAAACGCTGACGCCTATCTCGACAATGCCTCCATTTACTATGGAGACCGATGGCGAAACTTTGGCATTGTTTGGGCCTACCCCATTTTCAACGTTTGTGCCACCTTCATGCTCTACTACGTTCTTCGAGTACCCGGCGTGCGATACAAGATCGCCTCCAAGGTCCGATGGCGACGTAAGAAGCAGTAAGGTGCTATTTATGTATCTATTTATTACTAATCATAATGTCATTTTAAAACAACATCCTTGTACGAGTACTTGTAGTCAGGAAAGATATAAATTAATGATATGTAAAAGTAGAGAGAGGGTATTAAGCAAAGGCGTCATGGTTGAAGTCAACCAACAGTCCCTGGGTCTGGAGCATCTCCATCTCCTTACCGGCACAGTCCTTGCCGAACTTCAAGCAGTCCTTGGCGATCTTGTTTCGCACCTTTCGGTTGCCAGCGCAGTAGGCTCTGTACCATCCGACGACCGCTGACGAAGCACAAGGAGGGTCAATGTTGAGCAGCTTCTCGGTAGACTTGTTCTTGAGATCTTCAATCTCGTAAGTCTTGGCCATGATCAGCAGACCGCAGAGCTGATCGAAGTTGTCAGGAACCACTCCGGACAGAGTGTACTGCTGGAAAGCCTCGACCCATTCGGCCGGCTGGTCGATATGGATGGTCTTGGAGACATTGTCCATGTTGTCGAGCAGCTTGGGGAACTCGGAGAGTTTGGAAGAGAAAACCCCAACCTTGACAACATCATCCAGGTCCTTGCTGTTGGCCGTGATGTTGTAGTCGTGCAGCGAGTGGCCATTCTGCTCACTCACACAGTGCTCCTCGCACTGCTTCATGTTGTTGAGCTGTCGTCGAGTTCCAATGTAGATTCGGGGGGTATCCAGATCGGCGCTAGGGATGTTTTCGGGAATGCTGAATTTCTCGTGGAAATGGACCATGTTGGCGTCCACCCACTGCTCGGACTTGTTGTCAAACACAAAGATGGAGTTGTCCCGGTTCTCGAACCAGTGGCTCTTTCGGTAGTAGCCTCCAAAGACGATGATCTTGTCTTCGAGAACCACGGCATGGTGGCTCACCGCAGGCCCGGGGGCGTACTTGTTGGCCTCGATGATTTTGACGGAGCCGTCCTTCTTGATGAAGGTCTTGGTGTTGTGGTAGATTTGCTCGTGGAACACATCCTTCTTGTCGACCTGGACGTATCCTCCGTGGATGAATTCAATGTTGCCGAGAGTCAGTCTGCAAGGTCCGATGAGATCGTCAACGGTGTAAGAGGGTGCGGAGATTGCGGGCATGTTTATTGTGTGTGAAACGGTAGATTGAGGGTGTTGTAATGAATTGAGATAACAGACAAGCCATGGCCTAACCCGCTACTTATATGTTCTTTCCTCTTGAGACTGGACCTTCGCTTTGCTGCCTTACTCATTAGCGTGCCTATTGCGGCTGAGGACATGAGACCTGCATAGTCGGCTCAAGAAGGGGACATTATCGGCCCATTTGGTAGGATAATGCATCTAACAAGAGGATGGAACAAGAGCCAACAAAAGAAAGAACAAAAAGGCGGGACTACAATGGAAGAGGGCTTCAGCCAGACAAGAAAAAGTCGGATCACTTTGAAAGCAAGGTGGGTCCGCTGACAAAAGAATCGGTACCGAGCAAATCTGCAAGTGACAGGGGGGGGGGGG
>ULGY01000004.1:1299690-1361617 GCA_900519085.1 Yarrowia deformans | reverse complement strand
GGGTTGGCTGGTGGTCTGTCGATTTCGGCACCAGTACAGTATGTGGTGCAGCTATTGTTCGCTTGTCGCTAGGTGTTCTTGTCTGAACCTGGAGAGATTTTGAAGGGCTGGTGAGATTGTACCTACTTGTACAACACCATTGCTTTTTGACCCCACTTACCCAAAGACCCACTTGAGAGCAGTATAAAAGCGCGCTACCTGTGACAAAAGCCCAAAAAGCAATCATACGATGATTGACGTCGATCCAGATTGACTCTGCTCCACCGTCCGTCTCTGAAGTGTCTTACAGTATTATCCGCTCAACCTTCTCGTATTTTCTACACCGGATGGTTTGGCTCTTGGTGCATCCGGTCCGAGGTACGAGTTGAGAACCTTCGAGTTCAAGCCGTAGTGTTCCATTGTTGTCGCTTAAAAGATGTAGCTTGATATATGACGCAGACTAGAAGAATTACAAGGACTTTTCCAGTTCTGCGACTCATCTACGGTCTACTGTAGTTGAAACTCTTCAACCCTGCAACCCCATATCCATCCACCCTGAACAACTCTTCAACCAACACCATGGCAACTTTAACCGCATGCTTAAATAAACTAGGTTGGGACAGCCTCACTCCGGTGCCGAGTATCCATCGACAGTACAAGTACTTCCATATCGAGATAACTTGAGGAACAACGTCTACAAATGCGCCTTGGCATGCTTTTAATATGCTAGGACCTTCAACTCAACGGCCCCAAACACCCTCCATACAACGATCGTAATACGCTCCCATGCGCACATATCAGACTCGCAGCCCTGCAGCATAACCATTCTTCCCTGCAGTTGCTCGGTCCTCTCACACCACCACGTGCATGAGACACGTGACCCGGACCCGTTTTATCCGACGATTGTCCGGTGACCGGTTGAATTGATGAATAATATTTATCGTGAAGAAGATGTGCTCATGGAATATTTTGAGACGTGATCAGACGAACCGGGACCATGCACCAAGGAAGCCGAGGAAGGAACCACCACTTGTAAAAGAGTAGATTCCTACTCATTACAAAATCGGCCAATGGACTACACACTACAAGTGTGCGAGTATGTACTTGTATACCCTCCAGCAAATCTCTCAATCTCGTAATTTCATTTCATTATTTCCTACTCCTGGCCACCTAATAAATAGTTATCTATGTCTATCAACACCGCTTCAACTCGGAGACAAAGGCCTCGCCCCAATGCTGAGAAGTGTACTTACTGACGTACTTGAACAGCTTGCGGTGGTTCTCGGCCTTCTTCTCGGGCGAATAGGTCAGAGAATCATACAGAGCCTCAGCCATGTCTTCTGTGTTCCAAGGGTTGACAATGAGAGCTCCGTTAAGACTCTGGGCTGCACCTGTGAATTCGGACAAGATCAACGAGCCGTGCTTCTCAGTTTGACAAGCAACATACTCGTACGACACCAGGTTCATACCATCTCGCGTAGACGACACGAAACAAACATCTGATATCGAGTAGAGAGCAATGAGCTCGTTGAAGTCCACAGATCGGTGCATGAAATGGATGGGCGTGAACTCGACAGTACCAAACATACCGTTGATACGGCCAACCAGCTCATTCACCACTGCTCGCAGATTCTGGTACTCTTCCACCAGTCCTCGGGAGGGCACAGCAACCTGCACCAGCACGCACTTGCCAATCCATTCGGGGTGCTCTGATAGGAAGACTTCAAAGGCGTGCAGCTTTTGAGGAACACCCTTGATGTAATCCAATCTATCGACTCCCACAACCACCTTGATGCCCTTGAACTTCTCTTGCAGCTGTGCAATTCGGTTCTGGACAACTGGCCGCTTGCATCCCTCCAGGAACTTGTTGACGTCAATACCAATGGGGAATGCGCCCACCACGACGTGGCGACCCTTGTAATACGTTCCGTTGGGCATGGTTTCTAGATCCATGATACGTGAGACGGACGAGAGGAAGTGGCGAGCGTAGTCGTAAGTGTGGAAGCCAATGAGGTTGCACGACAGCACTCCTGTCAGCACCTCCTTTCGAACGGGCAAGATTCTGTAGATTTCCGAAGACGGGAATGGCGTGTGCAGGAAGAATCCAATCTTCAGGTCGTCAAGAGCGCGGTTGTGCTTGCATTCTTCTCGCAGCATCTCAGGTAGCAACATGAGGTGGTAGTCGTGGACCCAAACAATGTCGCCTGGTTTGACGACAGACGCCACCTTCTTGGCAAACAGCCGGTTGGCCTGAGTGTAAGCCTCCCAGGCGACCTGGTCGAAGTTCATTTCTCCGGGGTGGTAATGGAACAAGGGCCACAGAATGGAGTTGGAGAAGCCATTGTAGTGGAGGTCGGCGAGGTCGTCGTCCATGAACACGGGCACGCACGAGAACATGGTGTCCAGGTCGCTTATGAGTCTCGGCTTGTCGTTTTCGGGGATCTCCAGTCCAGGCCATCCGAACCATTGGAAGGTCGTCGACTGTTTGAGTCCGGACAGCGCCGTTACCAGGCCTCCTGAACTCATTGTGTACTTGTAGGTACCATCTGCCTCGCGGGAAATGGTCACCGGCAGACGGTTGGATATGACCAGCACGTTGGGCATTGTATGTCGATGGAGAATTGGGTTGTGGTGTTGTGTTGTGGCGGACGGTATTAGTAGAAAGGACACTCTCGCTCTCTCTCTCTGGTCCTGCTGTCTCTTATTTACTTGGAACAAGATTCACTGTATATGCGCATGGCGGGTTTGGGGATTGGCGACTTGTGTTGCGGTGAATTAAGGTTGGCTCACGGTCCAACTCGCACACCTTCCCCATGCGCGCTGTAGTTCGACTCCCACCGCCGCAGATAAAATAATTTTGAACAACGCGCGGTCCCTCCACACAACAAGACACCATGGAGGCCAGAAAACACCAAATCAAGTCGCGTCTGGCGTCGGTGGAGCTGCCAATCAATGTGGTCAATGAAGACCGAGCGCTGACCATGCTTGGAGGCCCCGAAAAGGTCGCACGGGCTATCAAAAACTCCGACAAGCTGGAGTTGCGGTTCAGACCCGAAGACAACTTTGCCCACCCCGTCAATTCCGTGCTCTCCAATGACCAGCACGTGTTGCTCGAGGTCAAGCTGTCGAAAAAGCTGCTGGAGAAGCACAACGGAGACGTTCGGGCTGCTCTTAAGGAGCAGGAACAACAAGCTGGCAAAAGCGCGGACTACAAGTGCCACCATATCAGTTCGACCCAGCGATTTCGAGAAATGGCAGACTTCCAATGGTGCACCAAGAACTCGCCGTTTGTGCACAAGGTGGAAGCCTCGCTATTCGCGGGAGACCTCCAGAGAATCAAGGAGCTGGAACTGGAGGGTCCTGGAGACCTTACATCTGTTGAGATCGACTCAATTCCACCTCCCCGGTTTTCGCTCATCCATTACCCCTTCCCCTACTACTACAAACAAAACCCCATGGTCACTGTCGTCAAGGACGGCTCTTCTACAAAGCTGGTGAACGCCAATGCTGCACCCAAGCTTTACTCCTGGGTGCTCACAGCCACAGATCCCGCTCCTACTGGGCCCAGAAAAGAGCTCGCTCCTCTTCCCGAGCCAGACGCTGAGCTGGGCACTTCTAACGGAGACGCCAGAAGAGACTACTCTGGCAAACCTGCTCAGCAGGTGCATGAGAAGCTGCTCAGGCAATGTGTGGACGAGTTGCAAGAGCTGTTCAGAGAACGACCTCTCTGGACTCGTCAGGGTCTGCGTCATTACGTCAACAACCCCGAGCTCAAGCACATTCTGAGGTTCGCATTGCCCTACGTGGCTTACTACTTCCGATCTGGACCCTGGAGAGGAGCCTATGTTGTGTATGGAAAGGACCCTCGAACCGACCCCAGCATGCGATTCTACCAGACTGAAGCTTTCCGAATCAGCGACAACCAGGACGAAAAGGCCGAAAAGCCGGAGGATGATCTTGCCGGTTTGGCTCCTCCCATCCAACAACCTGCTGCCCAGAAGGCACTGCCCCTGCCATACGTTTTTGATGGTATTCACCCTCCCGAGTCGCAAACCCTTCAGCTTTGCGACATTACTGACCCTCTCTTGTACGAGAAAATCCACAGTGCTCCTGTTCGAGCCAAGTACGACGTTCTGGACGGCTGGTTCGAGTACAACGACATCAGCAAGATCCGAAAGGCCCTGCGAGCCAAGGTTCGAGGCACCATCCTCAAGGAGGACTCTGACGAGACCGTACAGGCCATCTTTGATGCCGAGGAAGAGCAGCGACCCGAAGGAGATGTTGAGGAGAACCTGGTTGCTGAGGACGACGAAGAGGAGGTTGCTGAGGTTGTGGATCCCGCGATGCAACCCGAGACAACTGAGGCTGCCGTCGTCACCGAGAGCTCTTCTGAGCCTCCCGTGGAAGACCCTGATCTGAACATGTTCAGTCTGCATCTCAACAATGTCACGAGTCTGCGGGATCTGTCTGGTATTTCTCAGCAGCGAGTTGACGACAAAGACCGGGAAAAGGAAAAGGAGACGGAGGAGTAGTGCGATTTGTTTGTATCCATGTATTTTATTGTATTTAATGTATTTCTAGCAAAGAACCCTCGTTGGTGTAATTTCAGAGATTCGAACCAACAACCCTGTGTGGCTGATTTTTCAACCTCCTTGAAACCTAACCCTACGACATCCAAACCGTGTTAGTGAATTTTCGGATCACGGTGCATCACCACAGTCCACAAAAAAAAACATGTTCAAGCGAGCTACCGTCCCCCTGACGACGATCAAGAACGCCAGAAACGCCTCGATTCTGCGAGCGCCCAAGCGACAAAAGCGGCTCGCTTTCGGACAGACCATCGCTCCTGTTTTCCACGAGTTTGAGTGCACCGTCCAGCTGTCCGACGGCTCCACCTACAAGCGACGAACCGTGGCTCCCGTGGAACAGCTGAAACCCATCAACGATCAGCGAAACGTGCATCTCTGGAACCCCAACAAGCCCGAGCTCAAGACCGACTCAGGAGAGGAGGGCAAGCAGATGTCCAAGTTCAACGAGAAGTTTGGTTTCGGCGATGTGGACGGCGACTTTGCCGATCTGCTGGGTCAGGATTTCGTCGAGACCAAGTCTGGAGTTCAGGTTCAGAAGAAAAAGTCCGACCTGAAGAAGAAGAAGTAGGTGGATTAGAAGAAGGAGACATGGAGAAGGCGTTGGTAGCGCAAAAACAGTACATAGTAACCAGCATATTATTGGATGATCTGAGGTGTACCAGGTAGCGGGTGTACTTGTAGGTGGATCGATTACCTTCGAGTTGACTACGGTTATCAATCGTGATGGTTATAATACAATATAAATTACTAATCTCTATGATGCAGTTACCAGTACGAGCACCCTGTGTGTTGGTACTCGTTCAGGTCGTCCCCTAAAACTTGTGCTTGGTGCTATAGTCCTTGGGACTGACCACAAGACCCTTACCTTTACTTGCTCCGCGATAGACCGTTTCGATGATGTCAATGAGCTCCTGTTTGTCCTCCAGCACCCAGTTCAGCTTGTTGTTGTCTCCGGTGCCAAAGTCGCACATGATGTGTTTGTTTCGGTAGAAGAACATGACCGAGACCGGGTCGTACAGCTCGTACATCTGGTTGAACTCGGGCACCTGGTCAATGTCGCACACGTAAACGGCGGCGAAGTTTCGGATCTTCTCCGCCACCGAGTACAGATGGTCGTCCATCTTCATGCATTCGAGGTCGTGGTCTCTGCCGAATCGAATGACCACCAGCCGGTCCTCCTCCGACAAGATGGCCTGGTCCACGTGCCAGCCCGTGTTCAAGTGAGGCAGTAAAATGGATCCCATATTGTGTGGTTGAGCCTGATGTTGACGAACAGAGTTGTTGATGTATTTGGTCACGTGATGCAGGTGGGAGCGGCAGAGAAGTGTGTTTGTGCAAAGTGCAGTTACGAGGGTAGGGGGATATGTTAAAAAGTGGCAAATAAACACAACTTGAAGATGATACAAGTTTCTTTAATAACCAACTTCAAGCTTGGCATTCCAACCTTTGATAAACACTCTTACTCGTGGTCCATCCACAAAAGTTAGTACAGTATTACAGAACACTTGAAAAACTCTATACATTTCAAATGCTGTTGAACCCTGACCAACTCAATTGAAAAGAAGCCCGGGATATGACCGAAGGAGGATCTGTGTATGCTATGAAATGAACTTGTGAAAAGGTGACCTCGTCAACCTGCGACATTCCATAACTATCGCTCTAAATCACCATCCACTACAAGTATCGTACCACGTACCAAATCCCCCTTGGTTTTCCAAACCTTCATTGATCTGAGGCAGGAACTAATCATCTAATTATGACTCTTGGGAAGGGCCTGTCAGAGAGGGTTATCGGGAGAGAGAGATGTGGGGAAATATGACAGATGGGGGGGTTTAGGCGTCACGGAGGATACAAGTGATTATGTAATCGTTAAGCGAATCTCCCTCTCACACAGTCTCTCTCGTACCATTTACCATTGACAGCAAATGCAGACCTTCCACGCAGCTCCTTTTGTTACTCCCAAACCCCCCGTTGTTTCGTACAAGAGTGCAAAGTTTGGAAAATTTAACTCCAGTCCACTCTTACGACTACCGCCATTGTGACTCTACTAAATCTGCTACGGAGGAAGCTGATTCCTACCCCATCTTTTACACGTCAATTCTCAGCCAGTTCGAAATCTTTCGCCAGAATGTCCACCCGACCCGCCGACCAGGAGCTCAACCGAGAGACTCTTGATGCCGTTCTCAAGCGACGGTTCTTCTACGCCCCCGCCTTTGAGATCTACGACGGAGTGTCCGGTCTGTACGACTACGGCCCGCCTGGATGCGCTCTCCAGACCCGAATCATCGACACGTGGCGAGACCACTTTGTGCTCGAGGACGACATGCTCGAGGTCGACACCACCATGCTGACCCCCCACGAGGTGCTCAAGACCTCTGGCCACGTGGACAAGTTTGCCGACTGGATGTGCCGAGATCTGGCCTCCGGCGAGATCTTCCGAGCCGACCATCTGGTCGAGGAGGTTCTTGAGGCCCGACTCAAGGGAGACAAGGAGGCCCGAGGCATCAAGGAGGAGGCTGTTGTCGAGGACGAGTCCGCCAAGAAGCGAAAGAAGAAGGTCAAGGAGATTGTGGCCGTCAAGCTCGACGACAAGGTTGTGGAGGAGCACGAGACCATTCTCGCCAAGATCGACGGCTTTTCCGGCCCTGAGCTGGGAGACATCATGGACAAGTACAAGATCGTCAACCCCGTCACCGGCGGACCTCTTGAGAAGCCCATGGAGTTCAACCTCATGTTTGAGACCGCCATCGGTCCCTCCGGCAAGCTCAAGGGCTTCCTGCGGCCCGAGACCGCCCAGGGCCAGTTCCTCAACTTCAACAAGCTGCTGGACTGCAACAACACCAAGATGCCCTTTGCCTCCGCTTCCATCGGCAAGTCGTTCCGAAACGAAATCTCGCCCCGATCCGGTCTCCTGCGAGTCCGAGAGTTCACCATGGCCGAGATTGAGCACTACGTCGACCCTCTCGACAAGAACCACTCCAGATTCGACGAGGTCAAGGACGTCAAGCTGCGATTCCTGGCCAAGGACGTCCAGTCTGCCGGAAAGACCGACATCCAGGAGATGACCATCGGCCAGGCCGTCGAGACCGGTCTCGTTGACAACAAGACCCTGGGCTACTTCCTGGCCCGAATCTACCTGTTCCTCATCAAGATTGGTGTCAACCCCGACCGTCTGCGATTCCGACAGCACATGTCCAACGAGATGGCCCACTACGCCACCGACTGCTGGGACGCCGAGCTGCACACCTCGTACGGCTGGATCGAGTGTGTCGGCTGCGCTGACCGATCTGCCTACGATCTGTCCGTGCACGAGGCCCGAACCAAGGTCAAGCTGCAGGTTCAGCAGAAGCTGGACGCTCCTCTGGTCGAGGACAAGTTCGTCTGCGAGTACGACAAGAAGAAGTTCGGTCCTCTGCTCAAGAAGGCCGCCAAGCCCGTCGAGGAGTGGTTCGAGTCCCGAACCCAGTGTGAGCTGGAGGATCTGGCCAAGGCTCTTGAGGCCGGCAAGATTGTGCTGCCCGAGATCCAGGGTGTCGAGGTTGCCGGAACCGAGCTTGACAAGTCCCACATTAAGATCGACAAGAAGACCATCACCACCCACGTGCGAGACTACACCCCCAACGTCATCGAGCCTTCTTTCGGTATCGGACGAATCCTGTACTCTCTGATCGAGCACTGCTTCTGGACCCGACCCGAGGATGCCTCCGGAGCCAAGGGTGTTCTGTCTTTCCCCCCTCGAATCGCCCCCACAAAGGTTCTTGTCGTTCCTCTGTCTTCTCAGAAGGAGCTGACCCCCTTCACCCAGGAGGTCTCCAAGAAGCTGCGACAGTCTCGAATCTCCGCCAAGGTCGACGACTCTTCTGCCTCCATCGGTAAGCGATACGCCCGAAACGACGAGATGGGAACCCCCTTCGGTATCACCGTGGACTTCGATACCGTCAAGGACAACTCCGTCACTCTGCGAGAGCGAGACTCCACCCGACAGGTCCGAGGCTCCATCGACGCCGTCATTGCTGCCATCAACACCATGACCACCGACGACGTTGCCTGGGAGGAGGCCACCAAGGACCTCACTCCTTTCGACTCCGCCGACAAGGAATAAAATCCTCCTAAAAACGGGATATTAAAAGTATGTACAGAGTAAAGAAAAGTACGAGTTTGTCTGGTCATGTATTATCATTGTATCAAGTAAGTGTGGGTACGTGTACTTTACTCAATGACACCAGCGCCCCAAAGGTGAGGTCCTCAATAACAGAGTAAACAGAATGTGCCCAAACTGGCCTTTTAAACATATATTATCATTAAAATCAACTACTTCTCAATGAGACCAACACCCCACTTCTGGTTGTTGAGTCTTTTGGTGACCACGGGTCCCATGTACCGCACAGCAATACCCAGAGCCATCACGGTGTAGACCAGATTCTTCTTGCTGAAGTTGGGCTTCATGAGATCAAAGGCCGTGGAGGGGAAGATTCGAGTGAAGAAAATGTCGCCGTTGGTGGAAAGAACAGCCACCAGAGAAGTCGACTCAAGCGTAGCTCCACTGCTGACGATAATGTCACCCTTGAGAGAGTACGAGTGCGAAATGAGCATCTGGGGGAAAATGGCAAGGAAGGGGTCGTAAGTACCGAGACCCTCCTCCAGCTCGGCGGGAGTAGCAGCTCGTCCCACAGGTCGTCGAGGGTTGATGGCCTGTCTGGGGATAGAGGCGACTCGTCCGTCGGCAAGAGCCACAATGACGTCTCTGGAGGTGATGCCAAAGGTGGTCTTGGACACGGAAAGCGCAGTGACCTCAGACTCGATGCCAAACGCCTGGCAGATGGTCTCGGGCACAAACATGTCAAAGGCAGACATTTCGTCAGAGGACTTTCGCTCGTTGGGGGTAGTGGACTCGTAGAAGTCGCAGGTGACGAGCTTGGCGCCGGGAAGAGCTCCGCCAGACACGTACGAGTACGTGATCCAGTACTCGCCGAAAACAATGTCGCTGAAAGACTTGACGTCTTTGTGAACGGACTGGTACAGGGTGTTGCCAGTGACAGAGTCGAGAACAGTGATGAGCAGAGTGCCGGCAGTCTCGTCAACGGAAGCAGCAGCAATCACGTTGGGATACAGGTACTTGTAGAGCACGGTTCGGTCTCCCAGAATGGTTCCCATGGACACAGACTCGTCATCCAGGGTCTTGGAGACGGTCTTGGCGATGGATCCCGATGCGGGGCTCCAGGTCCAGGTGGGCTGGCCGCTCTTGTATCCCTGAATGGTGTTATCGGTGGTCTTGACAGTGTACTCTGAGTCAGACTGGGGAGCACTGAATTCCACTCCGTGGGCATCGTAGGCAATGTCTCCGTTAGGAGTGGATGCAACGACACCGTTGGCGATGGGAGTGAGTTTGGTGATACCGGGGATGTCCACCTCCCAAGCATTGGTGTTGGTGGTGGTATCGATGGCAACGAGACCCGAAGGAGTAGCTACAATAAGCAGCTTCTCGAAGAAGTGGTCGTTATCGGTAGACACCTCCAGCACGTCCAATTTCAGCGACGAGAACCACTTGATGAGATGGGGTAGCTGAGCAATGTGGGACTGGATTCGGTTGACAAAGGCGGACACGGGGTCGGTGTGGACGTTGAAAGAGTCGTCACCCTTGACCTCGTCCTTGTCAATGAAGGCAGCAGTGATGATAGACGAGAGAACGGGGGAAGACCACATGGACGCACCCTTGGCAGTGAGGACTTGGAGAGAAGAAGGAGTGGAAACAAGCATGTTCTCGGAACCAGTGTAGACCAGAGAAAAGGGAGTCTGGGGCACAGAGGCCTTCTTGTTGAGCTCGTAGTCAAGGGTCTCGATGGCAACAGCGTCCTGCACGACAAGCTGCTCCTGAAGAGAGATAACAGCGTCCTTTCCATGGGGAACTTGGCCAACCAAAACAGGGGCAAACTCAGCAAGATCAATCTTGTACAGCTTATCGTCTCCAAGAACAAAGATGTCGGCGCCAGAAACGTGGACCTGGCCCTCCTGGCCGGTGACGCTGGTGGTGACGGTCTTTTTGGACTCCAGATCAATCAGAGTCAGATGCACCTTTTCGCTGATGAGGCACGACACCAGAAACTTGGAGGCAAAAGACTGGAACTTGACCAATCGCTGACAAAGACCCATGGTGATAGACTTGTCGGAATCCTTGGAAAGAATTCGCACCTTGGTGCTGGACCGTCCGTCTTCCAGAGCAACAACCGAGGTGGTGATCTCCTGCTCGTCTCCTTCTCCCGTGCTGATATCGACAACCGCCAGATCTCTAATGGGATCAGCAGTAGCAGACCATTGCTCCTCGGGGACTCCTCGGTTGAGTTTGAACAGCCGAATTGATCCCTGTGCATTGTCAGCTTGTGCCACGTAAGTATCATCCTCTGTGGTCACAATCACTCCCTCCTTGAGCACGTCCTTCTCGTGGCTCTCCCACGACAATCCTCCATCCTTCAGATTGAAGCCGTACGACACGCTTTGTTCCTGCACAATTGCGTGGTCGTTCTTGAGTGTGATTGAGCTGTTGCCGGAAAAGCGCCGGCTCCATTTGATACCCTGGGGGGCGTCCGAAGACAGGTCGAGGGCAGAAACAGCGTCTGCCGATGCCAAATATGCAACATTGTCGAGCACCTTGATGCTGTCGGGGGCGCTTAATCGCACCCAATCGTTGACGCCAACTTCGTCGACAAAAACGGCGGCTACCGTCGAGGCCACACAGGCCAGAACACTCAGTTGCAACTTCATGGTGGTGATGGTCTTGCAGTGTCGTCACCTTCAACGTGCATGTTCGCTAAATCCAAACTTATTTTCGGCCAGGTCAAACGTGGACATTGGGTATATTGGGGGGAGTGAGACGGTTGGAGAAATTGGAAGACAGGTATGTATGTTATTGAGTGGAACTCTTCGACACCCCACTTCTTCCACTTCAAAAAGTCCACTTTTAAGAATTCCCAAAACGGAATAACCTAATCCACTCGGTACGCTCTTGTTGAAAATTTAAGGTTCAAAAGTCACCAGGTGTTGATGTGGTGGCTCAATGGTAGAGCTTTCGACTCCAGCAATTCTTGTTGTAATCGAAGGGTTGCAGGTTCAATTCCTGTCCATGTCAAGTTCTAATAGGATTGACAATGGCTTAAACTGGAACAAATAGGGGGTTTGAATCCCCCAGCTTCTGAAGCTAGTCAACACTCTTTTTTTGTTTCTGTTTTTTTGGGTCACATACAATTACTACTTAGTTCTCTGCTCAAATAGCAGAACATTGTCGCCATCGGGCAGGGTGGTGTAGGAGTCCTTCATAATGGGGAACTTCTGCTGAGTGCTGGACTTTTTGATCTCGTAGGTTTTGACCAGCCGGGCTGTGGCCAGCTTGAGCTCTCCCATGGCAACGTGCATTCCAATACACATTCGGATCCCAGCTCCAAAGGGCATGAAATAGGCGAGAGGAGGGTTCTCGGACCATCGTTCAACTCGGAACTCTTTAGGGTCTCCCCAGACCTTGTCTCGATGAAGAGTGTAGGGCTGAGTTGAGACGATAGTTCCCTTGGGAAGCGCAACGCCCTGGAAAGTGGTCCCATCAGGACACACTCGAGGTTCGGCTCCTGGAATAGCAGCGTGGACTCGAAGGGTTTCGTTGACGAGTCCGTTGAGGTAAGGAAGGGCATCCACAGATTCAAGAGTCACGTTGATGGGCTCGAGTTCAGCATACAGCTTGTCCTGGATTGACTTGTCATGGGCCAATCTGTGGAAGAGAAAGGCCAGGGTCACGGCAGTAGTCTCGTGTCCAGCAGCGATGTGGTCTTGGACTTCACTCATGGAAATCTTATGGGACACTCCCTTTGACTTGAGCAGATCCAGGAGTGTATCGGGGTCTCCGGTCTGTTGGAAGGTCCAGTCGTTGCATCTCTGGCTAGCCTGTGAAATCGAGGTTTTCTCGCCAAACACGTTTTGTCTCTCACTTAGAGCAGCGGCAAGATCCCACCATTTGGGCTGGAGAGTGGTCCAAAAGGTCATGGAGGTTTGCATTTCATGGTAGAAGACGAGCTGCTGGTTCTTTCCGGCCAGCATTTCCGAATCGGAAATGGTCAGACGGGTAACCACGTCAAAGGCCAGGTATCGGAAAAGAGTGTGGACGTCCTGCTTGTTGTTTGCGGCCACCACGCTTTCCATTTCGTCCACCTTTTCCTGGATGATTCCGGTGCCTGCAATAGTCTCTTTTCGGTAAAATCCGGTCATGAGCTTTCGCAGCTTGAGATGAGGCTCCTTGGTCAGGATGCAAAAGAGATTGGGGGCTCCGTAGTTGCCAAACTGCGCGTAGAAGCGAGACTTGTCAAAGTTGCCGAGGTAGACCTTTGAGACGTCCTTGGGGTCGCAAATGGATACTTCGTCGGGGCCCAAGCGGACGATGGGTCCGTACTTTTCGTGCAACTTCTGCACATATCTGTTTCGGTAGTCTCTCCAGAAAACAACCAGAATCGGCATTTTGCTGTACAGAGTGTACCAGGGTCCGGGGCATTTTTTCAGCGGGTTGAGCTGACCAGCAACCACGAGGTAGAGGATGTATGCGGTTGCCAGGGAGACGAGCAGAGCGCCCGAGGGCTCGGATTTGGCGAGATCGCTCAGCGTCATGTTTAGTGTGTGTGCAAGGCGGCGGAATATGCTGCCGATTATGTAGTAGTTTGTTATCATGTGGGGCGCGAAGCGCAGATGACTCAATTGAGTCATCTCACAGAGATAAGGTATAATTTACGTGGAAATACATGGAGAGGTATGAACGAGTTTTGGAGCGATAGCAACAGAGAAAGTGGATAGAGACTGGTTGAGGGGGTAGTTTTTTGTGAAATCCTCGAAGTAATGCACTATTTGTGTGCTTCTACCACAATCTGAGTGGATAAGAAAAGCTCATATTGTAACGCGCTTGCGCCCGTGTGTAACATCACTAGGGCAGAACAGTCAAATGCGGAAGGTCAAAGACGCACAAGGAGGTACCTGGCAGTTGGAGCGGCGAAATGCGGATTTTCTTATCTCGCCGTTCACCTGTAACCCGCCTGGTTCCTTTTCAAAGCTACTTTCGGCAAATTCTCCCCGATTCAGTGTGACTATCTGCCCAACGTTTATTGGCTACAATAAACTCCGTGGAGATGGTTCGTTCGTATTCTGAGATCACGCCTCGATAAATAGGAAGGTCCTTGCGCAACAGTCACGACCCCGACCATTGACTCGAACCCCGATTATCTGATGTTTCGGCACGGCTTCTATGCAGAGAATGCAAGTGGTGATCTACTGTCACTGAAGTAAGCCGCACTAGATGTGGTTGAGTGAGTGATGCTCATCAGTAGACCCACAGTGTGTACGAGCCATTGGAGAACGAGTGAAGGGGATGTTTGTGCCCGCATGCCACTGTCCATCTAGCTAAACCAATGATACAAGCCCCCATTCTACCTTGGTCACTGTAGCCTTCATCGCTAGATAAGGTACAGTCGTGGAGCACATTGGCGATAAAGTCGGTAGGTGTATAGGGGTGTCTAGAGCACGATGTTGCAACTAGACAAAGTACCAAAAACAGTACCATTCTACTTCTCATCCTGTGACGATTCTAATGATACGAAGAACATCAGCCCACGTTACGATATCAACGTCTCTGACCCTGGAACTTGATACTGTAGCCAACTTCCTTGACTGACTGTGCTTGTCTATACTTGTCTACAGTAGTTAAACCGTTGGCGACTGCTACTGCACAGAACATTCAGGTTAACCATACTTGAGCTCCCTGATATTAAAGCACGACCCAGGACACCTACGACAACATCTCCACAACAAGCAGAATAAGTACAGCAGAATAAGTACAACTGCTATCAGCTCGGCTTTCTACATTCCCGCTATCAAGGGGCACTCCACCATTGACAAAAGGAGCACTTTATCGTAGCCATTCTGTGCCAGCTCATCTATCCACCACCCCCTTTTTGCCCAAAACAGGCATCCAAGAAAGGGGTGGTCTAAAACTGCAGGGTGTTTAATCTGCGATAGCTACTGCACGCACGCTAAACACGCTAATGTAGGGGTGGATGTCAAAACAAGAGTGATTACTTGCAGTGGCTGTAATATTGCTGTTGTCTAAGCGAAAAACTATACATCAGCGAGTCTGTAACCACCTGATCGTTGTCCGTAGTTATATTAAATTACATGCTCATGTACCCTTTGGTTGTACTCGCTTCAGCCCCAACTCAGCACAACCCCAACCCCGATAACGCATGCGAACCTAAAACACCAGGTGACCTATTCAGTAGGTCTAATTAGCCAACGGTGGCGACCCGTATGATACGCGGTCGAACCAGAGTTCAGCGCTACAACCCTACAATTCCCATCAATACACATTCTAATCAATTAATTATCGGCTTACTCGAACTTCTTGTAAGACTTGGCAGAAATGAGGTACTGGAAGGCACCGAAGGCAGCAAGGCCTCCGACGTAGATGCCGGCCAGCTTGCCGTCGAGCTCACCTCGGGTGTGCTTCTGGTAGGCGGAGTAGCCAACACCAATGGCGGCGACGATGCCGACAACAACGTTAGCAGCAACAACGGGGTTCTGGAGCTCGGTGGAGATCTTGGCGTAGAGCTCGGACGACTTCTCGGACAGAGCCTTGCCCTCCTTCTTGAGCTCCTTGGCGAGCTCCTCCTTCTTGGCGAGAACGTCCTTCTCGACCTTTCGGAACTCCTTCTCGACCTTCTCGGCCTTCTTCTCGATCTCCTGCTGCTCTCCGGGGGTCAGAACGGGGCACTGCTTCTCCTCCTTGGACTGAGGGGGGGCCTTGTGGGCGGCGTCGGCGTAGCTCTCGTTCTTGTTAGTGGTGCTGGGTTAGTAGGGGTTGAGGAGGAATGGTCGGGGAGGTGTTGTCGTTTGTCGAGTGACGACAATTGCAATCTGTTTGTGTCGCTTGCCGACTTCACGACGACGACTGTTGCGTTTGGCGTTGGACCACAGCAACCATTGAGGAGCCATTGTCGCAGCCTGTTGCTCTTCGTTGTCACACCGTCACTCTGCTTGTGTCGTCACCAAAGACTCTCGTTCTTCTGACACCAACTGGTACTGTACTCACGACATGGTGTTTTTTTAGTGTGGTTAGAAGGAAGTGTGAGGTGATAATATAACTGGTAGCAACTTGACGACGCCTGAATTCAAACCTAGTCTACCCACTGCCGATCAAAGGCGAACCTTAAGCGGGGTGTTCGGCAGGAACCATTGGAGGAGTCTCTGTGCTTTTATTAAAGACTCTGTGTAAACATTGTGTGTTGGGGGCTGTGGGGTGTGTGAGGGTGTGCGAGGAGCTGGATTGGTTGTGTTTGTGTCCTTAATAAATAGTTATATATATACCTGTGTTAAGGCCCACCTACAACAACACCCAACCACACCCACCGTCTCGCTAAACATGTGATATGTTTGCTGCTGCAGTGGCGTGTCGACACACACTTGTGTCATGCACCCGGCCCAGGACGGAACAAAACGGGGCTGTAGGCTGGAGCTATTGTACACTCTCATGTTGCTCTTGCGGCGTCACGGCTGGCTGAGACGTAAAAAGGAAGACTCTGCGAAGATCCTGATCGTCTATTGTCTTTGCTACAAGTAGGAGTGACACTAATTCGAAGAGAAGATCTGTGTGTAACGTGCTGTGATATACAAGCACATTGATCACACATTGATTGCTACCGCCTCGTGAACATTGCTAACAGCTCTGCATACCCACTTATTATCGGCTCCATTGTTATACGGCACTTACAGTACTAACAACGTCAAATTTACGACTTCCGGTCATGCACGCTATTTATTGTATGCAATGAAACAAGCGATGAGGTGGACCTGGGGGAGGGAGGAGCATCTGCCACACAAGTGGGTCGCTCAGAGTGAGACAGTGGTTGTGGAGGAGAAGTCAGGAGTTCTCAGTGGTTTTATCACTGTCGTACGAATCATTTTGTCATAGACACAACGGTAGCATAGTCCTTTCGGCCAAATTGGTGATATCAAGCTCTCAGGCGACCGGAGAGGGTGTGGTTACTGATGATGTTTGCTTTTTCCTGAATTAATTCAATTTTTCCCGATTATTCCCGATTTACAAAGTTACGAAAGGTTGAGGTCGGCTATATGACTAATCAGAGGAAGATAGAGAGGTTTGGAGGGTCGGTGGAAGGTAACAACTGATATGGGAAGCTTTTTGTTGTGATTTATTGTGCTTTCCGAAGAACTTTGAATTAGTTTGGATTTATTGATATTTATTGGGCCATTTACAACAATACACATGAGCAAATACTCGAAAATGCAGAATTAAATGCAATAATTACGTAATGAGTGCCATTATATGTGTCCTACAGCCAAAAAATACCAGGCGAAGGCCACTAATACCCTCGAATACACGTGACCTATTTCATTTGATTTTAACACCCCCACGGCGTCCATTGCTCCACTACAAATATATTGGAATTAATTTCGATTATCACCGTCTATTGCACAAATAAGCTTTCCTAAACTCCTGTCGGTCACATGACCCGTCCCGTTTGGGAAAACAGTCACAGACTCAAACCTCCCAACTGCAGGTGGTGAAAAAACGCTGTTGTGGGAATTTCATCTTCACAACCGACAAAATCAATAAAAATGTCTACTGAAGCAGCTGCTCCCCGAGGTGGATTTGGCCGTGGTCGAGGTGACCGTGGCGGACGAGGCCGTGGCCGTGGAGGCCGAGGCCGAGGCCGAAAGGACGAGGAGAAGGGATGGGTTCCCGTCACCAAGCTTGGTCGACTTGTCAAGGCCGGCCACATCAAGTCCATGGAGGAGATCTACCTGCACGCTCTGCCCATCAAGGAGTACCAGATCGTCGACCAGCTCCTGCCCGTTCTCGAGGATGAGGTCATGAAGATCAAGCCCGTCCAGAAGCAGACCCGAGCCGGTCAGCGAACCCGATTCAAGGCTGTCGTTGTCATTGGTGACTCCAACGGTCACGTTGGTCTCGGTATCAAGACCGCCAAGGAGGTTGCCACCGCCATCCGAGCCGCCATCATCATTGCCAAGCTCGCCGTCATCCCCGTCCGACGAGGATACTGGGGCTCTTCTCTCGGTGAGCCTCACACCGTCCCCACCAAGACCTCCGGAAAGTGTGGATCCGTCAACGTTCGACTCATCCCCGCTCCCCGAGGTTCTTCCATTGTTGCCTCCCCCGCTGTTAAGAAGCTTCTGCAGCTCGGTGGTATCAAGGATGTCTACACCGCTTCCGCCGGCTCTACCCGAACTCTGGAGAACACCCTCAAGGCTACCTTCATTGCTATTGCCAACACCTACGGCTTCCTGACCCCCAACCTGTGGTCCGAGACTGCCCTCACCCCCTCTCCCCTCGAGACCCACTCTTCTTTCCTCTCTTCCCAGAAGCGACGATTCTAAGTGTGTACCTAGAGTAGAGTAAAAATGTTTATCATCAAAATGAGTGCCAAGCACGAGTCTATGTAGAGTAACTGTATGAGTAATACTTTGAGGTTTGTAGGAGTGAAGCACGAGTTCTTGCGGGTCTTGTACAGGCCGTGGAACGGAACCTAAAGTGAAAGTCCTACAGTACGCAATAACCTTTGATCAGAACGAGGACAGCTCTCTTCTACCTGTAGACTGTTGAAACCAGTAGAGCTGCTATCAATGCGAACCAGGGTGCAAGTTGCGCGCTGACAACAACCCATGCTGAGCTCAAGGGATAAGAGTAAGCTGCTGAATAACTTGTATAGCAGCTGAGTGCGAAGCAGAGGCGTATGTTCTGTACCTGGTAGAACAGTTCACGAGGACAGGTAAGCGACAGGGGTCTTTCTTATGACTTCAAAACTCAAGCAGAAGTTGGAAATACAGCGAATAGCAGCCAGCTTGTTTGGTGGTGTTAGCAGTTCGTTCCCCGTTCAACAAGCCATTCTGCAACTTGTACTGAACTTCCCATGCTTCACTCTCTCGAATGGAATAATCAGAGACTGTAGACCATAGCGGACGGATCTGTAAACTGCGGTGGATGCGGCTCTTCTACTGAGCAGATATCTCACTTAACAACAGATTGGACAAGCTGGTGTGACAGCTTATGCTCACTGACTGCGACGGAAGTGTTCTTCAAGGAGTTATATGAAGTAGCTACCTGATACAAGTAGATGACGGAAGCTCTGCAGGTTTTGCACCAGCCAATGACTTTGAGCATGCTCTGAACTTGGTAAAGTTTCTTGGTTGGCTGAAGTGTAGGGGTAATCCAATGGCTTATACCTGTTCATGACTACACTCTTATGGCTCTCCATTATGCTGTGGTTCGTCCAGAACTAGAAAGTCTAGTGAAGAGTTAACGATGGTAGACAAGTACCCTGGTACGGGCATGACTCGAGTGCTCATCTTACAAGTACGTCAAGCGACTGATTAGACTGAATCGACTGAGTAGACTGATTTACAACAGTGTCAAAGCACCTATCCACTGGACCGGGATTTCATACCAATGCGTGAGTCTTGTCTAGTAAAGCTCGAACGCGACTTTGAAGAGACTCGAAATTTTGACCCTCCCTGTATTTGTGAGCTCGAAACACGTAGATATCTCCAATTGACCGTCTGATAGACACAGGCTTGGAGCTGATTTGGAGGGACTCTGTCCAAGTTCTCTAACGAAGAGTGCGAGTACGAGTACGACTACATACTGTACCCATACAGATACCGCAAATGAAAAGATGCTTGTATTTAGGAGCCACCTCACACCCTCCTACTCAGCCGCTTTGACGCTCGGCCCTCTTCGGACTCCGTTTCGGTTCATCTGTATGAGCAGCTGATCTCAACGTTTTTGAACGCCGCAGAGAGTTCGGTTTGGATGCTGATCTTGTAGGTGACCTGATTATGCCTACTTGTACCGTCCTACACAATCAGAACAAGGCAGCCAATGGTTACATTGCACAATTTGAACGGCTTTAGTGTCAACCGTCAATTGCCCGATAATATCGCTCTTCTCAACATATCGACGCTGGTTACCTCGGATCTCTGCATCGGAGGGAGGCCCGTGCACCAACCTAAAGATAAACGGTGTGCTAATCTGGGACTGTGGGAGGGTGGTGGTTGAACACACAGTATGTCAAAGTACAAGTGCTGGTACCGTAGTGTCACGTGATCAGGTCGCTAGAAGTGTGGCCCCACTAGCCATCTCTTTCACCTGCAAAAAGTACCCCGCTTCGAATCCAAGGCCCCCCCTGTTGACGTTGACCACCGTAGCCTGTATGTATCGTCTGTACATTCTTGTTAGAGTTGTGTGCGCCGGGTCGGATGCGCTGGAGACGTGAGGTCCAGGATTTATTTGGGCGAGCGAGTAAACCGGTCTGTGGCGCGGGTGGCGGTGTGTGGTGGTTAACGAACGAACAACTGAGAGATGGCTGTACGTATTAGTGCGGCACACCACCCTTGTATACTCTCGCATTCTGTCTATGTCGTAACAGAAACGGTGTATTGATTCCGTCTGTGTCCACCACAAAAATAATTTAAACTCACCTCCCACAGGCACCCCCAATTAGCCTCTTGTCAAACCCTCCAGCGCAGCATCCACTGTGAGATAGAGAACATGGGCACTGAAAAGAAGCCGACCACGTGCCATAGTACAAGTATAAGTCGAAAATGCAACGTTGCAGTATCGTCGAGATGTGGTTGTATGAGATCACGTGAAACGACTCCCTGAAGCTCCCCTTGTTATCCTCACCGTCACCACAACCACCCTCCTACACCTCTCTCCCAGCCAATCGTTTTTTTCACGTTTGCAGACTGCATCTCCGAGCATCGTGTTGGGTGTGTCGGTGGGTGCAGCCTAGCATAAGAGGGAGGTATTGGGGGTTAGTGGAGTACGATAGGTGGCGGTGGTTGGTGTTCACACGGTAGCTATATAACGAGTACACTGTTTAGATGGCGATTGGTAAGATCACGTGACAAACTTCACCAGTCCTACACACACCCCTCACTCCAGACGTTGTACAATACATTCTCGAGCTCAACAAGAACCTTGACAGGTCTCCAGAGGGACAAGCATAAGTAACTCGAAGAGCATAGTTGGACCCCACACGGGTGCTTGGGAGTTTGGAGTAGTGTAAGCAAAAAGACAAAAGTTTCAGGTCAAGCAAAAAGTGTAAATTTCGGTGGACATGATTTTCCAACCACGTTTCTCCAACAACCACATCTCAGGTTCTTCCCCCCCCACACCCCACAAAAACCCTCCTCTTCACCGCAGCCCCAAACTGCACACCCCGTGGATCCCCGACACGACTTGATGAGCCATGTCTGAAAAAATTGACGCCCACACGTCCGGAGCAGACTCGGCCTCTGTCTCCAGAGTCACCTCGCGAGCAAACTCCAAAGTGTCGTCGCTCAACACGTCCAGAGACTCGTCGCGAGAAGCTGAGTATCTGAAAAAGGCCGCCAAGGACTCGTCGCCCGAGTCCAAAAAGCAGGCGTTCATTGTGCGAACCATCTGGTCGCTGGTCATGATTGTCTTCTTCTTCGCGGTGCTGGCGGCAGGCCACATCTGGGTCATTGCCCTGGTCGGTCTCGTCCAGATCCTGACCTTTAAGGAGGTGATCAACCTGGCCTCGGAGCCCGCCAGCGAGAAAAAGCTGCCCTGGGTTCGATCCCTCAACTGGTACTTCCTCGCCACCACCATCTACTTTCTGGAGGGCGAGAACATCATTCGATTCATCAAGCAGAACAACTCGGACCTGGAAAACACCCTCAACACCCTGTTCCTGCACCACCGATTCCTGTCCTACTGCCTGTACATTCTGGGCTTTGTCTTTTTTGTCGCCTCCCTGGAAAAGAACCACTACCGGTTCCAGTTCACCCAGTTCTGCCTCACCCACATGACTCTGCTGTTTGGCGTCGTCCAGGCCCACTTCATCGTCAACAACATCTTCCAGGGTCTCTTCTGGTTCTTTGTGCCCGCCGGCCTCGTCATTTCCAACGACATTTTCGCCTACCTGTGTGGCATCACCTTTGGCAAGCACCAGCTCATTGCCATCTCGCCCAAAAAGACCGTCGAGGGCTTCCTCGGCGCCTGGATCTGCACCATTATCTGGGGAGTCATCTTCTCCGTCTTCCTCTACAGATTCGACTACTTCATCTGCCCCGTGGAGGATATGGGAACCAACCTCTTCTCCAACCTGACCTGTGTTCCTAACCCAGTCTTCATGCCCAAGGAGTACCCCATCCCCACCGAGTTCCTGCGACAGCTCACCCACAAGACCACCTTCTCGGCCGCCCCCATCCACTTCCATGTCGGCATTTTGGCCTCTTTCGCCTCTCTGGTGGCTCCCTTTGGAGGCTTCTTCGCCTCGGGTCTCAAGCGTGCCTTCCAGGTCAAGGACTTTGGAGACACCATCCCCGGCCACGGAGGAATCACGGACCGAATGGACTGCCAGTTCCTCATGGGCTTCTTCTCGTACCTGTACTACGAGACCTTTGTGTCCAACCACGTGTCCAAGGTGGAGACGCTGCTCAACACTCTCATGTTCACCTTCACTCGACAACAACAGGAGGAGTTTGTGCGCCAGTTTTTCGAGTGGGCCAAGAACGAGGGCCTCCTTTCTGGCTACTGCGCCGCTCTTGAATAAGAAGGCACTCATACAATACACAGTATGATTCAACATCGTATTTATAGGATAGATTCAACTTTTCCAGCGCAACGCCTTATCTCCATAAGACTAGCGCAAGTGGTACATAATAAAATGATTCCAATTTAATTGACTTTGAGGGGGGGGGGTAGACGATATAGTATGCCCTAGTGCGGTGCTAAACGTGATCATTACGACCAAAAAAATATTTCAATGAAAATCAACAAAAAAGACTAGCGATGCCCGGTTTCGATCCGGGGACATCAGGGTTATGAGCCCTGCGCGCTTCCGCTGCGCCACATCGCTTTTAAGGTTGTACAAAACTAAAAAAAATTACGTACATACCAAGAAGGATATGTCACGTGACCGGGTTTTTGGATGTGCTTTTAAACGACGTAGAGGAGGTATTTCAGAACCGGAGAAAAAAATTGATATAAGGCTCGATCTGAATATTGTGGTGAAATAATCATTGCTTGTCCGGGACTATTTTTGTTTGCTGTTGGAGAGCCCTGTTCTGATGAAGTGTCAGATCATGATTAGAACATGAATTATGATGGAAAAAGCCTGTGAAGAGGTTCGGGGAAACGGGTAAGACGATTCAATCAATTGGCAAGACTCGATAGAAGCTATATTTGCCAAATCCGTGTTCACTTAACCGCCATTATCGCTTGTTTGCTATCAATAGATGGTGGTTTTGATCAGCGACATTATCGACAACGCACATAGTGCCGCACGACCTTTAAATGGGATGAGCAAATCATATCCATCCAGGGCTTCGTCTTTTAGCCACACTCTCCTTGTTTGCAGTCTCTGTGTCGGAACTCTGGCGGACTCCGAAACCTAAGCGGAACGCAGGATGTCTGGGGTGTTTGCGGTATTGTAAAGGAAGAGGTTGGCTGTAGATTTGGGTGAAATCGTTTATTTGGTCAAAATATGTCCGAAAAGACATGTTTTTTAAATCACCCCCATTGCCCCACACGCCTCCCCTGCACCAGTTCTGTCTGCCAAGTGTTATCCGATGATCATTCAATCTAAGCTCGAAGTGAGACAGAGAGCACACGAGCTTAGTTTAGGAAAGCAAGAGGTTGAGTCATTCGATATATTCGAGGGGGAGATGAGTTCCTTTCCCCATTGACTTCTCAAATGACATCCGCTTTGGTGATTCTGTCCCAGCTCATGGGATGGGGCTACTTTGTTCTTTGGAGTTGTGCCTTCTATCCACCCATCTGGCTCAACATCAAACTCAAGTCCACCGAGGGCATCTCTCTCGACTTTCTCTATCTCAACACCTGGGGCTATCTATGCTGGATCGTGGGAGCCTGGCTGTTGTATTTCGACACCACCACCCGAGAACAGTATGCGTCTCGACACTCAGACACCTCGGGAGCCAAGCATTATCCTCTGATGCAGTTCAATGACATTTGCTTCGGCATCCACGGCTGTTTCCTGACTCTGTTGACTCTCAGTCAAGTCTACTTTTGGGGATACAAGAGAAGCCCCACTCAAAGGGTGTCCACTTGGGGACTCACTCTTCTGTGGTGTACCATTGCAGTGTGTGTGGCTACTGCTCTGTCGGCATGGCTCTTCCCTCAGTTTGGTATCCAATGGGTCGACTTTACGTATGTCACTGGATCTGTCAAGGTGCTCATGAGCACTTGCAAGTACTTTCCTCAGCTGGCGTGGAACTACAAGCGAAAGTCGACCAAGGGCTTTGCTATTGCCAGTGTTATGTTGGACACTGGGGGAGGATTTCTGTCCATGGGACAGCTGGTGTTTGACGGAATCATCAACCATGACATGGAGGGCATCTACAAGAACGTTGCCAAGTTCCTGCTTGCCTGGGTCACCATCTTCTTTGATGTGATTCTCATGCTCCAGCATTACTATTGGTTCCGAGATGCTGGTGAGCTGCCCACTTATGAGATGGTCAAGAGGGAGGAGGAGGGGAATGAAGAGTCGGTAGATGAGCCGTTGACATAATTATTAACGAGATATGAAGATGACGTGTGTCATGCGTCGTTCTTGTGCAAGTGTGTAGAGCTGTCTCTGACTGTGCAGACATGACAATGGATCATGACCGTGTTCAGTCGGTCAACGCCACCAATCCGATTGATGATACAAAGCATTCACCGTATTCTTCACTTACTAGAGACATCTGTCATACCTGACTGAGCTTCTTCTCCACACAAATAACCTCGCATTAGCTCGTTTTTCCTCTGCAGTAGCGATGAAAGAAGGGCTTGTAAGTTTGGCAGGGCTGTGTACAGCTGTTTGTGGGGTGGTGCTACTTGTGATTTGTAAGCGTGGTGGTTTGTAAGCGTAGTGGTTCGTAAGCGTGGATCGGTTCACGCTATTCATTAGAACGGATTCGTAGCTTCTCTTGGACCATGACCAAACACTGTCATTAAGCTCGATCTCTCCTCCACCAAAGGTAAACACGTGGATGGAGCAAAACCGGTAAGCAGGAGGACACAGTGTGCCTGACAGAAGCATGGCTGCAAAAAATACAACAGTAAAAAAAGCAAAGATTATAACTTGTACATAGCTCAGCAACAGCACATTGTTCGGTTGGCGAGTAAAGCAACTGAAGAGAGTTAGAAAAAGGGAAATTGATCAATTGTTCCCCCTCAAGTAGCTCCCCCTCGCAATTACTCACGTATGAGCAAGCAATAGCAGCAAACTATAGTGCGAATCTTCTAGGCCTCCGTTCCTTTGTCAAACAGCCTCCCACATATTCAATGCACTGTCAATATTGACTAAATCAAACAGTGACGACCACAGATTTGCTTTGGCTTAAAATGGAAAGCTGTGAACACAGGTATATATAGAGAGAGAGTGGCCCAACCTTCAAACCACCCCCGAACTACACACACACACACTCTCTCAATGGCTCCCAAGGTCGCTGTCGTCTACTACTCCGTCTACGGACACATTCGAACCCTCGCCCACGAGATCCAGCAGGGAATCAAGTCTGCCGGAGGCTCCTCCACCCTCTACCAGGTCCAGGAGACTCTCCCTCAGAACGTGCTCGACATCATCAAGGCTCCCCCCAAGCCTGACGATCCCGTCATCACCCCCGAGAAGATCACCGAGTACGACGGTGTCCTCATGGGTATCCCCACTCGATTCGGTAACCAGCCTGCCCAGTGGAGATCGTTCTGGGACCAGACTGGAGGTCTGTTTGCCAGCGGAGCCCTTGCCGGCAAGTACGCCGGAGTCTTTGTGTCCACCGGTACCCCCGGAGGAGGACAGGAGACTACTGCCATCAACGCGCTCTCCACCCTTGCCCACCACGGCATGATCTACGTGCCTTTGGGATACAAGGAGGCCGCTCCTCTGCTGACCTCGTTCGATGAGATCCATGGAGGCTCTCCTTGGGGATCTGGTACTTTTGCTGGAGGAGACGGATCTCGAAAGCCCACCGAGCTCGAGAGGAACGTTGCCCGAATCCAGGGTAAGCAGTTCTGGGAGACTGTCGCCAAGGCTTTCAAGTAGGTTCCACGTAGACGTTGACGACTTGTATAGGGACACTAATAGATATAGATTTGATAGCAGGGTGTGTGTAGGCAGTTCAGAAGTCAAAGGGGAGAATTGTGACGCTCTAGAAACATCAATTGAGCTGGTATGAGGATTCTAACTCATCGTGAATCTTCATCCCATCGATACAGACTTTCAATGCGGATATAGCGGGCAATATTTTTACCCACAAGCCTCTAGTTTTCAACCCCGGTCAATAGCATCATTTTCAGTCGAATTTTTCCAAGACTCGAAAGATCAGATTAATACACCATGAAGGGCCGAAAGTTCAATTTTCAGCTTCAAATCTCCCTCCGCGACGCTTTGCGCTCCACCCCATTGAATTATGTTTACTTGGCTGCTGTCAACTAACTCTAACACGCTTTACTTGCCCGTGCGCAATCATCACAAATGCAGCTAATCGTATGCATGCGAAGAGTAAGCTCGTATTATTGACAACACCACAACCTCAAATCTGAACACACAGCGATGGGACATAGAGACAGACACAAACTGACTCTAGCGTCGTCCAAGCGCCGGCTTCGCCACGTCCATCGCCTCTCTTTCGCCAATGTCGTCTGTGTGCGCAAAAACGACCTCAAAAGCATTTCCTCGCTCGCCACGCCCCTGGACACTCCTCCAACCCGGCCATCGTCGCCCTTCATCACCAACCACGACTCCCAATTCCGCATTTCTCAAAAGGGCTTTCTGCCGTTCGTGACCACCAAAAAGGCCACGTCGACGAATCTCTCAATCACGACCAAGGGCGAGTCGGAGCCTGAAAACGGACACCATGACGAGCCTACAGAGCCCGAAACCAACGGAAAACAACTCCTGCCGGCTCCGTCTATCTCCAGCGTGACCGAGTACCCCGCACCAACGCCAGAAGCCGAGATTTCTCGGGCGCCTAGCACGGACTCGCTAAACGACGAACTCATTGAGTACCACCCTCCAACCGCATTCTTCTCGGTGCACGACCCGGAACACAAAGACAAACCAATCTACGTGTCGCCAGTGTTTGTACACGAGTCCAACTTTGGCGTGGATCTGGACTTTGACAAAAACTACAGAGACTTGAAGGAGATCGTGGTGGTGTTGTGGCTCGAAGATAGCAGCAGCGACGACAAAGAGCTGTTCAGACCGTCGCTGTACCGGGTGGATTTGTCGTCTTTACGATACATTGGCCAGGACGAATCGGCAGCTCGCCGGCAGAGTCAACTGGTTCTGACCCTCGACGATGGCTGTTTCATTCCTGGAACTCCCTCCGCCTTTCTGCATCAGGTGTCCTCGTCTTCTGGAATACGCACACCAGCGGAACCTCTGAATGCCACGTCATTCGACCAAATGCTCAAGGTGCTCAACATGGAACATCTTGTGAAGGACGCCGAACACACCCGGCAAACGATATCCAAGGAGGTCGAGACTCTGACGCGAAATCGACAGTTGATAACTATGGCGGAACGCAGCCATAACTACACCGTAGCTGAGATTGCCCGGATCAAAGAAGCCCAGGCGGAGCTGGCCACTACGAAGTTCAAGCTGGATCAAAAAAAGGCAAAGCTCGTGCAAGACATCGAGACAAGACGGGCGTACTTGAAGAGTGGAGGCATGCTGCAAGAGAGGGCCAAGGAGGCACTGCAGGATGTGCCCAAGGATCTATTCCAGCAGGTTCAGGACGAAGAACGCGCTCTCTTCAGTGTCAGAAAGGACTCACTTGAACAGCTCTGTGAGATTTTCCCCATCACCCACAAGAACGGCTCGTACGCCATTGCTGGCCTGTCACTAACGTCGCCCGACGAACACGAACAAACTTTTGCATATTCTCTTACCTGTGAGCTTTTGATGCTCCTTTCGGGTCTGTTTGAGATTCCCTTGAAGTATCCGATCACGCGAGTGGGAGCTCATCATGCGATCTTCGACCCGGTCAGTGTGATCACCGGGTCGCGTGCGTTTCCTCTGTTCCCCTCGTCGTTACAGTATCGCTTCGAGTATGCCGTTTTGCTGCTCAACAAGGACATCCAGATGATTTTGGAGCTGCTTAAAATCCCCATTGCCGACGGACGGGAGACTCTGGGTATGTTGGCCATTTTGTTGGCCGTCAACATGTAGTGTATTGTAGGTAATTATTTATTTCGTTATGATCATGACACAATAATTTGGTCTTGTCAACGCGCAGTTAGCGGTATAGCCGGCAGCGGGTGTGCGTATGAGCTGCAGGATGATGCATAGTCGGGTCCGAAGTGGGGAAGTGAAGTAATAGGGAAAATGGGTGATGGGAAGGTGTTAGGGGGGTGGGTGGGTAGAGAATTTGGTCCGTATATGTCATGTCTATCGTCTTGCGCAGTTTGGTGGAATTTAGAGGTGTGTTAGGTAAGCATATGAAACACTTATAATATGATAGTTGAGCTGGATGCATATATGTTGAAGTGACTTGTGGATCAGACGGCTCTCGTATTGAGTCATCACTGCTGAAAATCGCACAGATACAAGCGTCAACGCCGACTCATCGACCAATGTCCATTTTGTAGCAACCCCATAGCTGCCCACATAACTAGCGTTGTGCCGAGATATCTTCAACTCCACCCCCCCCACCTAACTTTGACCCCACTTGAACCTTGTTGGCGAGACAGTACAAATATAAGTAGATCTGTCTTTGGCCGACTTGACACCATCCACATCTACAACTCCTCAACATGCCCAACACTCTCACTCCCGAATGGCTCAAAACCTGCGTCTACAATCCCGGTCTCTTCGACGGCAAGGTCGTCCTGGTGACTGGAGGAGCAGGCACCATTTGTCGAGTGCAGACCGAAGCGCTCATTCTGCTGGGAGCCAACGCCGCCGTGATCGGACGACGGCCCGAAGTGACACAAAAGGCCGCCGAGGAAATGCAGACGCTGCGCCCGGGCGCCAAGGTGATTGGAATCGGAAACTGTGACGTTCGAGAAGTCAAGTCGCTGGTCGCTGCAGCCGAAAAGACCGTGCAGGAGCTGGGCCGAATCGACTTTGTAATTGCAGGAGCCGCGGGCAACTTCCTGGCAGACTTCAACCATCTGTCTTCCAACGCCTTCAAGTCAGTCATCTCCATCGACTTGCTGGGCTCCTATAACACCGTCAAGGCGTGCTTCCCCGAGCTGAGAAAGAACAAGGGCAAGGTGCTGTTCGTGTCTGCCACGCTGCACTACAGAGGTGTCTCATTGCAGTCGCACGTGTCAGCTGCAAAGGCAGGCATCGACGCACTGTCGCAGGCGTTGGCCGTTGAGCTAGGACCTCTTGGTATCGCCGTCAACTGTCTCGCTCCCGGTCCTATCGACGGAACCGAAGGTCTGGGACGTCTGCTTCCCTCGGACGCTCGACAGCGATCTCTGTCGCTTGTTCCTGTCCAGAGATTTGGAACCACCGAAGACATTGCCAACGGAACCGTGTTCCTCTTCTCTGACGCAGCCTCTTACATTTCCGGAACCACTCTGGTGATTGACGGAGCCGCATGGCACACTTCCGCTCGAACCACTTACCCCGAAACCGTTATTGTTCAGGGTAACAAGCCCCCGAAGCTGTAAGAGCAGAAATTAGCCAATGACAATGAATTTTGCACAGACTCAAGGGTCTTGTTAGCCCTTTCCGATTGACATGCTTCATGGCCCTATCGCAAGAAAACGCTTAGTCATCATATGGTGAATATAAGTCCAATCAAGAAATATTTATGCCTATCGTAGAATCTTGACTTCGTGATACCCCCTGAAGATTCTATTATCTTTCATATGGGTCTGGATCAGCTAAAAAAGGCCAAAATTCCGCCGAATATTTCGATATTTCTGGCCTCAAGTTCGTTCTGGCAACCTCGAAAATAACCGCCGCGATTTCGTGGCCTAGTGGCAACTTGCCGGAGTGGTTAACGGGACAGATTCGAATTAACGTACTATCTGTTGGGCTTTGCCCGCGCAGGTTCGAATCCTGCAGTTGTCGTTTTTTTTGCCTTCTTTTCTGCCTTTGTGTGAATCTTGATCGCGTTAAGGAATCTCCTTTTGCGACCAGTGTCATCCCGGATATGCATCTTTAGAACACGTTTAGGCGCTTTTTTTCAAGGTGCTGGAAAAGCCGTTGTTTTTGCCCTACTCTGCACAATTACGTATCTCTAGAGAGAGAGACGTCCACGGTCTTCCACCATCAGGCTTTGGAGTCAAGGCACCACCTGTAAGTTGGCGAGCTGATAACCTTCTAACTTCTTACAAACGAAGGTGGAACTTTGGAGGCGATAGAGTAGCTGCCTTGGAGGTTGGTGGATGTTGGTAACACGGGGTACTCGGCTTCAAGCGGGTGATTTGCGCGGAAAAAAGTGCATGTGCTGAATGGTCAGGATCAATTGTGATTTATTGTAGGCCGCAATTTGTTCTGCCTTCACTTCCGTACCCGTTTCTGTCCCTGACAATGATGATCACTAGGGTTCTGGGGTGCAGCGGTTACATTGCTGGAATCTGCAATATATTGGGGTATGTTGTTGGAGGTGTAAGCAGCAGCAGCTCCCGGTACGAACTCGTACCCGGTCGGGTCCACGGTGAATCATAAATGAACAGCTAAGACTGGTTTCGAGATCTGTTTCACGAGAGCCAAAAGACACCAACGTCTAAGAAACCTCCATAACTTCGTACTTGTTAAACGATCAGGGCAGTTCTGTTAAACATCTCCCTGACATCGCCATCGTTGCCCCCATTCGTGCGCGCATAAGCCAGGCACATTCGTCTGGGCTGTACACACACGGACGCCCAATCGAAGGCGCTTGTAGCAGCAACTGAACCTTCTGAGGCGTGTGATCGAGGAAGGGCTTCACGGCGCCTCTACAAGATACCACACACACACACATGTATCTGTATGTACGCTCTTGTAGCTCAACGCTAGAAATGCAGGCGGGTCTAAAGATTGTGTGTTGTTTTTGTACAAGTAGAGCGGCCATTGCCTGGATGTGAATGTATGAGTGCAAATGCGACTGATAGCAGAAATCGCCGTATCCACTTGAACCTCAGATCGTACCCCATGTTCCAAAACCCCGCCCTGGAACAGAATCCGGACCGTGCGGTGCGGCGCGACAATTGCCAGTATCTTTGTGCGCCGGCACACTCAGCTACGCCTGGTGCGGCTCGGAAATGACTAGCTCTGGGTTTGTGTTTGAGGGGAGAGTTGGCTATGGAAGAACGTGGATGGTGTTCGTTGGGGTGGTGGTGGCAGAGGTTTACAGCCTGTCACTAGCTCAATTGAAGTCGCTTTTTCGACATTAGCGGAGCCATTGGCAAGATGACAGTCCTTGTTCACCCGACTCTCGCTTAAGCATCCCCTCCACCTAAGCGAGGCATAGAACATTCTCTCGGTCAGCCTCAACTCAATCTCAAAGGGCCACATTTCTCCCCCAATTACCGGCTGCCCAAGTTGCTCGATCAGCCCCCCTCCGAAGCTTCAAACAAGGCTTCACACGCAGAACCTCAAGGTTGTGAGGGCGGATGGAGGGTGTACGGTGTACACGGGTTCATGTGGTAGTCGTCGTCTATATAAAGGGGAGACCGTGCCCCCTTCCCATGGATCTTCTCAACCCACAACAACCACTACAACTACAAATATGAAGATCCTTCTTGTTCTCTACGACGCCGGCTCCCACGCTGCTGACGAGCCCCGACTTCTCGGATGTACCGAGAACGAGCTCGGTCTGCGAGACTGGATCGAGTCTCAGGGACACACCCTGGTGACCACCTCCGACAAGGACGGTGAGAACTCCACCGTCGACAAGGAGATTGTCGACGCCGAGATCGTCATCACCACCCCCTTCCACCCCGCCTACATCACCAAGGAGCGAATCGACAAGGCCAAGAAGCTCAAGATCTGTATCACCGCCGGTGTTGGTTCCGACCATATCGACCTTGATGCCGCCAACGCCCGAGACATTGCCGTTCTCGAGGTCACCGGCTCCAACGTCCAGTCTGTCGCTGAGCACGTTGTCATGACCATGCTGGTTCTGGTCCGAAACTTCGTCCCCGCCCACGAGCAGATCATCGAGGGTGGCTGGGACGTTGCCGCCGTCGCCAAGGACTCCTACGATCTCGAGGGCAAGGTCATCGGTACCGTTGGTGGTGGCCGAATCGGACAGCGAGTGCTCAAGCGAGTCAAGCCCTTCGACCCCATGGAGCTGCTCTACTACGACTACCAGCCCATGCCCGCCGATGTCGAGAAGGAGATTGGCTGCCGACACGTTCCCGACCTCAAGGAGATGCTGTCTCTGTGTGACGTTGTCACCATCAACTGTCCTCTGCACGACTCCACCAAGGGTATGTTCAACAAGGAGCTCATCTCCCACATGAAGGACGGCGCTTGGCTCGTCAACACCGCCCGAGGTGCCATCTGTGTCACCGAGGACATTGCTGAGGCTCTCAAGTCCGGTAAGATCCGAGGATACGGAGGTGATGTCTGGAACCCCCAGCCCGCCCCCAAGGACCACCCCTGGAGATACATGCGAAACAAGTGGGGCGGTGGTAACGCCATGACCCCCCACATCTCCGGTACCTCCATCGACGCCCAGGGCCGATACGCCGCCGGAACCAAGAACATTCTCGAGGTGTTCTTCTCCGGAAAGCAGGACTACCGACCCCAGGATATCATCTGTATCAACGGTCACTACGGTACCAAGGCTTACGGTGATGATAAGGAGCACAAGGAGCACGTTCCCAAATAAGCACCCTTGGCCATAACTTATATAACCAATTGATTAGATTTATGATTTAACAAAAGATTTGTAGAGAACGTATATATCTTCTTAGCATTAGGTTGAGCGGGTAGTTGTAGTCTCTCACCTTCGAGACATGAGGCTTTCTCAGCTGATACTTTATCACAGGTGGCTCTTCCACAGGTGGCTCTTCCACAAAACTCTCACTGTCATCAGTGGACTCCTCACTGTCGTCATTTTGAGTCAGTTTCCTTCTTGCAGTCTCCCATACTCTCTCTCCTCTTGGTCTACAGCCTGATTTTCTAACAACTCCAGTTTCGTACACTGCAATCATATCCCGCTTTATCCGACTGCACGTATAATAACAGTCTTCCTCTTCCATGGCGACTTCCCTCTTTGTCTTTGGAGAGTAATCCAGCTTGTCCAGATCCCTGGCAATTAGCATTCGAATTTCAGGAGCCCATAAGTTGTCATCTAAGAAGTGATTGGGCCAGGCAGGTTTCTTGTCGACCTGGTTGTATTCATTAGCCCTTCGCACTCTGCTGACAATGTTATCTAGACGCTTGCAAGCTCTGAAATACAACGGGTATTGCTCGTGTGTTTCCGAGTCGTCAGCTAACCAGGGAGGTATCTTGATCTTCCGATGAATCTTCCAATTATTGTTTCGAAAAGACGTCACGGGTCTGCAACTTGGCTTGATTCTTCTCAATATTAAGATTGGCCCAGAAAGTGTCAGATTCGAAATCCAGTCGGAAGACGAACATCAAGTTCCTTGAAGCCTTGACTTCTCCAAACAACTGGGAAATTGGATCCTTGTCGACTCTCAATCTTGACAATTCTTTCAGGTTTGACACAGCGTTCTTTCTTGAGAGCTCTTTTCCTTTTTCTCTGGTTTTGGCGGGAATCCTCTTCCTCGAGCCTCTCAAGCGCCTGTTGAAGCTCCCTGCTATTCCTTGAGGCCTGCTCAATCAACTGTTGAAGAGCCTGTTTGTCCATGTTGGAGATATGTCGAACAGACTTGAACATCTGCCCCATTCGATTTTACTACGTACTTGTGGTATATCTATCAGTATGTAGCTTCCCTCACGCTAAACTGAACATTGAGACATTGATAATATCATGGAAATTTGCAAAACTCAACCCTCCATTAGAACAGGTCTAGCGGGTTCAATTTTTGATTTTCAACCCAGAGAGTCGCCCATCTGCTACTGCTATGAGCCTTCGACTAGCCTGCAGTCTAAGATATACACCCGCACTGGTTCAATTGTAGCTATAGGAGTCGTCCAAGCGATTAGCCTGTCTGGTAAGCACAATTTCTCGGCCTATTACCTTCTCCTGGCATACTCGTAGGGCTACAAGACGCGCCTCAAGAAGTTCGCTTGACGACACAGTGGGAAGGACATCCTCCTCGTCCTAAACCCATTTTCCATCAGCGTCCATCGTCTCCACATCAGGATCTTCCTCCTCTTCCTCGGACTCTGGATCTTTCACTTCCTTGTACTTGTCGATCAAGTTTCTGGACAATTTGGCAGTGAGATCCCCGTACTGACTTTTTGAGCCTTGGGCACAGGTCTGCTTGACACTAGCTGGAATTTTCAGCTCGTCCAGGTCTTTAGCAATGATGGTATCTCTTGCTTCAGCAGATAGAGTCAACCAGGAGCAATTGGGCCACGTCGTCCCTGACTTCTTGGATTCTGCTCGTACAACAGTCACAATGGAGTCCAGTCTTTTGCTAGCCCTAGGTGCGCCGTTTCCTCCTCACATGGTCTGCTTTAACTTGCTCTCTTCTCGTCGACTGTCCTCTGCGAACACCCCTCTTGCCACGGCCTCTTGTAGATTCAGGTCTAGTTGATGTTGGTCTTCTGGTTCTTTGAAGCGGTCCAGACTCCTCTCCCGCCACAAACAGTTGATGCAGAGCATTGCCCTTCTCACCTTCAGATTCTTCAGTACCTGACCACTCTTCAGCTTCACCATCTGGGCCGGGACTCGCTTCGTCACTGGAATTATCAGTCTCATTACGTTGATAGACTCGACGTCGCTTGTGTTTCTCCAAAGCGGACTCAAGTCTCACCGCAAGGAGTTCCACGATCCGGTTCAGTACCAGTTTATCGTCCATCGTCGTCCAAAGGTCCCTTCTGAAGTCATGAAATGGACCAGAAAAACAGACATTTGCAAAGCACCAAGGGCTCTCTCCTCAAGCGGTGTACCTCTCCTCACGCTAAGCCGTCAGACTCTGAGACATTTGGTAATATCGCCTACTCGTAGTGAGCTTCAGACTTTTGTGTTCAAGCTGAAACATGGCTGTTATCTTGCATGTGGAGAGCGTGGAATCGGTATCATTGTGTTGTGAAGACGGGTAGGTGTGGCATACAGGAGGAAGAAGAGCAGAAGTGTGTCAAATGGGAAAAATAGTCCCACGACGGCACGATGATTGAACAAAGTGGAGTCGATTTTAGTATCAAAATAATCACCTGCACCCAATTATCAAGTTAATCGACTTTGTGTAAAAAAAATAATCAATGCTCCCCCATGAAAGACACCTCTCGTGATAAGGTGAAACCCATTCAGTAAAGAACAGATAACGCTGCAAACTGATTAGAGATACCACTAGCGTCCAGAGACAGAGAAGACTTCCGTGGCGTGAAAAGTTCTGCTCACGTGACATATTTGGCCTCTCAGAGAGCTGAAACACCCAAAATGTCCAGTTGCGGCCATATCCTGGTGAAAATACGGCTTCCCGTCCGATCAGCCATAGTCAAACACCAGAGAGCCTAGTTAGTATTGTAGTGGGAGACCATACGAGAATCCTAGGTGCTGCAATTCTCTTTTTGCCAATCGTGAGCGGTTGGTGGTCTTTTTCGTATACCTCTGGTGGGTTACTAAGCTTTCGTTTTACTCAAGAAACCTTAAATCAGTTGATGTTCTACTTGACACTATGGCTGGCATCAAAATGGTTCTCAGCCCCCCTCCACGTACACAACTACAACCTCTTGTTCAATGTCAAAATCTAATAAACTAAATCAGGAATGCTGATTATCATGCTATGCTTTTTCGTAGGCTTCTTTAGCCAAGTCAATGAGAGCCTCAAACTCGCCCGAGTCGGCACACAGAGAGTAGAAGACTCCGTCCTTGTCCTGCAGCAGCTCGTGGGGAGGAGCGTACTCTCGAACCTCGCCGGCGTCCAGAACCAAAATCTGATCGTAGTCGATGATGGAACGCAGTCGGTGGGCAATGGTGAGAATGGTGGTGTCGTTGAGCTCCGATCGGATGGTCTTCTGGATCTTGGCGTCCGTCTCGTAGTCGATGGATGCAGTGGCCTCGTCCAGAAGAATCACCTTGGGGCTCTTGAGCAGAGATCGAGCCAGACACATGAGCTGTCGCTGGCCCTGGGACAGGTTGGAGCCGGACTCGGACACGGACGAAGACAAGTCCTTGAACTGGTTCTTGTTTTCGTTGGTGGCGACCGCAGAAGAGCTGCTGCCGTCAGACTCGGAGCTGGAGGAGGAGTCCTCGATCAAATGCACTCGTCGAAGAGACTCAAACACCTGCTCGTCCGTGTACTGGTCAAAGGGATCCAGGTTGGTTCGGATGGTTCCGGTGAAGAGGGTGGGGTCCTGGGGGATGATGGCCAGGCCTCGTCGAAGGTCCTTGAGACCAATCTTGCCAATGTCTACTCCGTCAATCTTGATGCTACCCTGGTGGGCCTCAATGAGCCGGAAGAAGGCGGTGATGATTGTAGACTTACCAGCACCGGTTCGGCCGACAATGCCGACCTTGGACTGGGGCTGGACGTGGAAAGTGACGTCCTTGATGACATCAGGCAGCTCGGGAGCGTACTTGAGAGACAGGTTGTTCACCTCAATCTCTCCCTTGGAGGGCCAGTTGGCAGGAGGTCGAGAGTCCTCAATGACGGCCGGAGGCTCCTGCTCCAGATCGAGATACTCCTGGATTCGTTCGACGGAGTTCATGTTCATCTCGTTGACGGCGTAGAGTCGCACGGCCCACAGCACGTTCTCAGAGAAGAGAATGGCGTAGGTCAGAGACACACCGGCGAGACCAGAGTCAATCTTGCCAATGGCCATGAGAATGGAAGCACCGGCAAAGAAGGTGACGAGGGCTCCGGCCAGATCGACTCGGAAAGACAGCCATCGGTTGGCAACCCAGAGGTAGAAGAAGGGTCGGTTGTTGGTGTCGACCTTCTCCAGGTTATCTCGGACAAACCGGGGCTCGTCTCCGTAAGCACGAATGGTGGTCACTCCAACAAGAGTCTCTCCAAAGTGCTGGTAGATGGGCGACTTGGTGGTGGAGTCCAGACGCTTGAGCTCTCGAGAGGTGGTCAGGTAGAAGACACCAATGGCCATGTAGATACCGGCAATGATGATACCAAAGAACAGGAAGGACGGGGTGATCATGGTGATCAGAACCACAGTCGCGACACAGGCCAGGAAGTTCTGGACCATCATTCCGGCAGCCATGGCCGTCTCCTGATCCAGAGCCTCCACGTCCTTGGAGAATCGGTTCATGATTCGTCCAATGGGGGTGGAGTCGAAGAATCGCAGCTTGGCGTAGACAACCTTCTGCATGAGCTCGTTGAAGAGCTTTCGCGAGGCCCGCAGACCTCCGAAGAAGATGTACAGCTCCTTGGAAACAGACAGGAAGACAAAGATGACGGCCAGAATGAAGTAGATGGTGAGGTAGTAGCCCGCCGAGTGAGCAGCGTGGGTCTCGTCCTCAACGCTGACAAAGTTGGAGGTCACGTTGTGGTAGAAGACAGACAGAGACTGCAGGACCGGGGAAGACTGGACAACCTTGGCCACCGAAAGAAGAGTTCCGGGCTCCACATCGTCGGGGTTGCCCACACCAATGGCCCACTGTCGGATCCAGAAGGACTGGTACATTTCCGCGGACTGGGAGGCCACAAAGGCCACGGTCAGACCGCCCCAGAAAATGATACCCCCCATGTTGGTCATGTATCCCTCGTAAACGGACCAGGGCACAGTTCCCTCGGATCGAGCCTCCTCCTGGGTGAGCTTTCCAGCTCCAGAGGGGATCTCCTCTTGGATTCGAGAGACAACCTTGGTGAGCAGATCGGAGTCGGCAGCAGCATCGGCAGCAGCAGCAGCAGCAGCGTCAGCGGCGGCATTGGGCAGGTTCACATGGGAGGCGGTTCGGGAGGCGGAAACAGAGGCAGACGACAAAATGTGCTTGTCGTCTCCAAGAAGACCCTGGTCGGCCATCTCCTGGGGGGTTCCAGCACCCTTGATTCGTCCGTTGTCGATGATGATCACCTTGTCGGCGTTGGTGATGGTCAGAGCAACGTTATGAGAGACAAGAATACAGGTTCGGTTGGCCATGTACTCTCCGGAGATGCAGTGTTCGTAGATCCAGGCGGCAGTATGGGAATCGACGGCAGAAAGACAGTCATCCAGAATCACGTGTCGGGCACGAGTGTAAAGAGCTCGGGCCAGCGAGATTCGCTGCTTCTGGCCTCCAGACAGGGTAATACCCTTCTCGCCGACCTCGGTGGAATCGCCAGCCTCCAGAATCTCAAAGTCTCGCTCCAGACCACAGGCCTTGACAACGGCCTGGTATCGGGTAGGTTCGTAGTCGGAGGAAAAGAGAATGTTATTTCGAACGGTATCGTTGAGCAGCCAAGCCTGCTGAGGACAGTATGCGACGGACTCGGTGAAGCCGGTGGAGGGATCGATGGCGAGCTGCTCTCGAGGCTCAGCACCGGGCAGGAAGACCTGGCCCTGTTCAAGCTCCATCTCTCCCAGCAATCCGAGCAGAAGCGAAGTTTTTCCGGAACCGGTGGGGCCAATGACCAAGTTGAGCTGGCCGACCTTGAAGGCCAGGTTGAGATCTCGCAGCTTGAAGTCGGAGTCCTTCTTACCCCAAGAAACGGTGGCGTTCTCGAATCCAATGTAGGGGGAGTTGGGGCCTCGAACGGGGTTGCAGAGCTGCACGTACTTGGAGGTCTCGTCCTCGGACAGGAACTTCTCGACTCGGTCGATGGACACCTTGGACTGTAGAACGGCAGCCAGCATCTCGGTGAACTGGGCCATGGGGATTCGCATGATGTTGAAGAGAGACAGCGCCGTGAAGGCGATGGGAGAAGTCAGCTTGTGGCCCAGAACAGAGGTGTAGACGCCAAAGGAGGCGACCGTGACCAGAGAGGGAGCCATGTACCAGAAGAGACCGGCTCCGGCCCAGGTGATGGCTCGTCGTCGCAGCAGCCGGAGCTCCTTCTCTCGCACCTCGTTGACGCCGTCAATGAACTTGTCTTCCCAGGCAAAGAACTTGATGATTCGGATCGACTGCAGCAGCTCGTTGGTCTTCTCGATTCGGATGTCGGTGACACCCATGAGGTCCTTCTGGACCGCCGAGAACTGGGCGGAGAAGAGGTAGTTGGCGGGCATGAAGAGCAGCATGACGAGCGAGCCGGCAAGAGCAGACCAGCCAATCAGCACAAACAACAGCCAGATGGAGACGGCAAAAAGCACAATGGAGGCAACGAAAAAGTGCAGGTAGGCGCACACCTCGGAGACCTTGAAGGCATCAACAGCCATCAGGTTGATGATGGCTCCGAGGTTGGCCTGCTGGGGGCCCTCTCCGTTGTTCTCCTCGACCAGAGCGTCGACTTCGGCTTCTCCGGCAATGGGCTCATCGGGCTTCTCCTGGGTCTCGGCGGCAGACACCTTTCGTCGCATGGCCTTGGAGTAGATTTCTCCAATGATGACGGATCGCATTCGCACGCAGATTCGTCGGCCGATGAACAGACACTGGCCCTGGCCCACGTTGTTGAGAATGGAGGCAGCCAGCATGCCAATGACGTAGAGCCAGGCCACGTTCTTGGGTGTTCCCGAGGGGTCGTCGACGTATGACAGCAGCGACTTGAGCAGCACCGTAGGAATAAAGGTGACAAGGGAGTAAAAGATGGCCCACATGGAGGAGGCCCACAGGTAGCCCTTGAAGAAGAAGGTGAATCTCCAAATGAGGCCCGCCGACCGCTTGAGTTTTCGGAAGTCCTTGAGAATTGCCACGGCGTGATCGTCGGATCGCAGGTCCCACACGTCCTTAAGATCCAGCGTTCGCTTGTATCCGGCGTAGACCATGGGATCGAGCCATCCAAAAGTGGATCGAGACAGGATGCTAGCAACGGCCTCGGGGGAAGGCTGCAGACCCTTGACGGCCGTCAGAATGATGGGCTTGTCAGCGTAGGTGGCGGTGATTGAGATGAGGAAGAGCACCGAGCAGAAGCCAAACTGTGCCACGAAGAAGTTCTTGGACATGGGGGTCTGGGGGTCGACAATGGCGGATCGGAAAAAAACGACGGAGCTGACGACGGCCACGGTGTACAGCAAAGTAGAGTGAAGCCACAGTTTCTGGGCTCCCAGGAACTTGGACCAGTTGGCACAGACCCGGGCGGCGTACAGAGACACGGCCAGGAGCCAGAAGGCCATGTTAACCAGCACGTTGTAAGGGTAGCCCTCGTAGACCGGGTAGAGGTCTCGGATGGTGAAGGGGAGGGTTGCCAGAACCAGCTGGGCAATGACGCAGACGCCCTCCAGGGCGAAAGTCGCGTTGCCAAACACGCCTCGGTGGCACACGGTGTAGGAGGTGTCATCCTTGGAGGAGGCATTCTGGCCGCCGTAGAGTCGGGCTCGGTCGGCTCTCACGGAAAAGCGTCGCTGCTGGGTGTTGACCAGCACGGCTCCGTAAGTCTCGGATGCCACGGGCTGCAGGTCGTCGCTTTCGTCGGTGTCGGAGTCCACAAAGGTATCGGAGGCCAGCAGCGGTTTTGCCGAGGGGTCTCTCTTTCGAGACTGTCGAGCGAGGTATTTTATCGAGGCGGGGATAGTTCGGGTGACCAGCAGGAGCACCGAGATGCCCATGGTGATGACATAGGGGTAGAAGAAGAAGTATCTGTTGTGTTAGCAGTGGTTACACGGGCAAGAATAATGGTTGTGTGTGATCTCTCACTCCAAGAGCGAGAGGGGATCTGTAGAGGTATGTACTCACATCTGACGACTACACCGGGGCACATCGCTGCCATCCCACAGGGGACTGTCGCAGCTCAATGACATGGATAGGGGTGGTGTTGTTGGTGGTGGTTGTAGGAGGGTTGGTGATGGAGACAAGAGTTGCAAAAAAGTTAGAACAGAAAAGGTTGGTGCGAAAATTAAACGCTGATAAAGGAACGTGTGTGTAGCTAATACGGTATCTCGGTTGGCTTCGCAAACAAAGTATGGAGGATAGAGTCTCAACACTGCGCAACGCAAGGATCCGTTTAGGGGAAAAAGAGCGGATCGCCTGGGTGTCGAAAAGTGCAAGAAGGAAGGAAAAAAACGTGTCAGATGCGAGCCCCACACGTCTTATACTTATCTACCTACAACCGTGTGTGCTCGGGGGTGGGGCTGCATACAATGCAGTGCCGTGCGCATTGCAAAGAATGAGTCTATTAAACACGCGCACTAGCTCGCACCCACAATGCAGCAAACAAGCGAGATCGGGGTGTAGGGGGGTGGAAATACCGAGCTGCGATGATCGAGACCATCTGTTTGTCTTACTTCCGATCGGTTTCCGTCGTTTTCTCGCCCATATTCGCGCATCATCGACGTCCCAATCCCACCTCTCTGTCCCTTCCTGAACAAGGCCTGTGGGAAGATGGCAAGAGTGAAATTAATGGCAGTTTAGCTTTTTAGCTTTCAGTTATCTCTAACCTGTCCCTTATAGGGAGAGAGGGAGAAAAAGAGTGTTTGCAAGCGCCGTAATTATGAATGGTCATCCACGCAGATGAGACCAGATGAGACAGTGACTGATTGTGGATACGAGAGATGAGGTGAGTCACCGATAAACAACACGGGCTACACATTGGATCCCTCTTCACCAAACTAACGAACCCAGCTACTTGTAGCTGTGGCTGCTAGACCTTGCCCCCCCTGGCAGAAAAAAATCACCCACCTCCCTCGTCTTATCGGAATCCGTTGCCAGCCACAACAAACTCACGAGATGGACCTCCCTGACGCGCCACGGATGCACGGGCAGCCGAAAAAATACCACGGACGTGCTCGCCCTCAGAAGTATGATGTGTAGCGAGAAACTACCGTACTGTTATTGGTGGAGCAGGAGGGGTGTTACAGTCTGTTATGGAGGAGAGAAGGGGAATATCAGTCAGAATCGACACTTGCAAATACTATATACGAATAGCGACTTCCTCTTTTGGCCCCTTCTGCAACGCACCGATTTGTCGTCGTCCATATTACGGATTTTGCAACTGTGCAGATCATTCCAAAAGAGGTGAAATCACCAAAGCATAAAAAATAATTTTTAATTCAGACACAACTACGAATCGAACCGACAACACCTTTACTTTTTTCTAAACACATCACATGACTTACCCGGGAGTAAACTTGTTCCCGGCCGCAGCTCCTGGTCCTCCTTCCAAATCGGGAACCACGCTTCACGCGCAGACTCCCGACATTTTCAACCACCCAAATCTTCGCACCCTACTTTGTAGTCGCAATCACACCACAGCACAAAAATGACCAACGTCTCTAACGATTTCATCTGGGAGTGCACCAAGAGCACCAACTCTTACCTCGTCAAGCGAAAGGGCATCGAGACCACTCTGTCTCGAGACCCCTACGCTCTCAACAACCTGCCCACTCACTTCGAGTCCGGTCTCTCTCACGACAAGGCTGTTGGTGTCCACTACTGCAAGCCCTCCGGCAAGATCTGCGTCATCACCAAGGTCGTCAAGAACGCCAACAAGCCCGCCAAGTCCCGACACATTGTTGAGTTCAAGCCCACCAAGTCTTCTCGAGCCATCGCCAAGGCCGTCTCCAAGACTGTCCAGGGTTACAAGGACGAGCAGATCTACGACGCCATTGTCCGAGCTTCTGCCATCAAGCGAGCCGCCACTGTTTCCAAGAAGCAGTTCGCTGCCCGAAACCGTGCCTAAATTATTCCTAGTTGAAGTATGGTAAAAAAATAATGTATTGGAGTGAGGCTTTCACTGATATTGCACTGCCTGAGAGCGTAGATGGGGATGAGCGGAAGGAGAGATAGAGGTGTGTGTGTGAGAGAGAGCATGAACCGTAGAAGAACAAAAACATTGATCTTATAACGGCCGTTGATGATCTCGGAACGACCATTGATTTGATCTCATTCGTTGATTTGATCTTGATATATTTGTATCCATGACCAAGACTTTAGTCTACTGTATGTACTCTGCTAGTGAATGTACAAACTGTCGATTTCATCTCACGTGATTGATGTGTTCGCCTCGTGTATTTTGTGTGTCCTTCGGTTAGGTCATTGTGTATTTCGTAGGAGCACTTCTAGCTGCTGTGTGTACGGCATGATCATGGCCTCATTACAAAGTTGTCAAAGAGCTACTTATACAAAGACAAACCAACGTCTCCGAGAATAAACGCACCGATCACTCATCTGGTGTTTGAACAAAAACTCCATCTCATATCCATACTGCTCTCTCCTGTTATTTCCACTCCGGGACAGCCCTGCATTATCTCAACCTAAACCGTTGGCTCGAGTCGTTGTTGAATAATAAAGGAGACGAAAATAGGAGACGGGGAGACTGGTAAAATTAAATTACGTGAAATCCACGTGGAGACAGAAGTTCGGATTTCCAATCGGTACAAACCAGTACAAAACCTGTTGCTGTGCTGTACAGAAATACTTATGAACAGCTCTCAGGGAGTACTCGTACAGGGTATGAGTAATGGTGCGGGGAATCAGGTATCGTAGCAACACTCCCACTGACGATATCTGTGCTGCCCTCTCCAACCATACTCACCATTCTATTCCTGCTCAATGACGCCATTCAGATAAGGTAACCTGTACATCTTTCAAGTGACCCTGACGATTACGATTCGGGTCCACGTCACGCGGTTGGAGGCTCTCTCTTCCAGGCACCCCGGATTGTGTCGATCATGGCGCAATGCAGTGGTCTATAGTCGGATTAGCTAAACCACAAGTACACGAGTACACAGGGCACAATTAGCGGCCTAGAGATGGGCGCACAGCAGGTATATATATACTGGCACACTGCACTGGTACACCCGATGGTGCGGCTGAAGGATGTTTGTTCAACAAGCGAGTATATGAGAACCGAACCGAACACGCTCAGTGCACACTCCAAAGCCTCAACCACCGTCAATCGCTCTCCTCCGCACTTCTACCCCGTTCCATGGCTAGTCGGAACCATTATCGTGGCAGCGACTTGCATATTCCGGGCCGTTCCGAGAGTGTGATTTGCCCGAAGCAACTACGCACGGGTACATGCCGAGCGTCGATGGTCCAAGGGGTTTAACGACGGGCCGTAGCGTGGGTCGAGGCGGCTAAACCGGCGGAAAAACTCGCGGACCAGCGGTTTGGGGCACCCGTCAGCTCGTTGACTTTCTCCACCTGCCTCAGCCAATAGCACGCCATTATCATGTGCACCCCGCACAGAGCTTGGACATTTTGGGTTCAGCCAGCACTGACCGAAGAGCCGAGCAATTTGCTGGGTTGGATGGGGAGCGGTAGGCGGTTGATAAACGCTGACCGATGCTAGGGACGGAAATCATGGGTAGTTATATAACATGTTCGGGAGCAATTGCTCTGATTGAGGCCACAGCACCCCCCACTGTGACTGCGCCCGTTTTTGTTGAGCCCGCCTGTCTCTCTGCCCTCTCTGGAACCCTCCCGGGCTAGAGACAGACAAGGTTATATGGTTATTATGTGACTGTGTGGGCCCTCAGCATAACGCATCATCCCAACACAGGAAGGGACAGAGTATATATAGACAGACGTGTTCCTTCGCACCCGTTCTCCACATATCAAAACACTAACAAATTCAAAAGTGAGTATCAGCTGGCGTCAATTGATTGATTGGAGGTGGATTCAAGCGACAATGACATGCACGGAGTCAGGGAGCACGATTACTAGGCGTCCCTTGCAACCTCAGATGATAGTCACTCCACAATGTGTGTGGCGTTGCTATCAAAGGGCCAATTGTTGTCAAGTACCTCACGATACAAACGAAGTTGTTGAGCAAGCCTGAATCGGACAACAGGCTATTGCACAACACGATCGCAACTGCTTCTACGTGCATCGCCATTGTCTATGCTCATCACCACACTCTCCATGCAATTTCCCCACTTCCCCACTTCCGGACAGCCGGTGAAGTAGAGTCCTTGTACCACATTTTGCTAACTCAGTGGTTAAAGCTGTCGTTGCCGGAGCCGCTGGTGGTATTGGCCAGCCCCTTTCTCTTCTCCTCAAGCTCTCTCCTTACGTGACCGAGCTTGCTCTCTACGATGTCGTCAACTCCCCCGGTGTTGCCGCTGACCTCTCCCACATCTCCACCAAGGCCAAGGTCACTGGTTACCTCCCCAAGGATGACGGACTCAAGAAGGCCCTGACCGGTGCCAACATCGTCGTCATCCCCGCTGGTATCCCCCGAAAGCCCGGTATGACCCGAGATGATCTGTTTAAGATCAACGCCGGTATCGTCCGAGACCTCGTCACCGGTGTCGCCCAGTACGCCCCTGACGCCTTTGTGCTCATCATCTCCAACCCCGTCAACTCCACCGTCCCCATTGCCGCCGAGGTCCTGAAGAAGCACAACGTCTTCAACCCCAAGAAGCTGTTCGGTGTCACCACCCTCGACGTTGTCCGAGCCCAGACCTTCACCGCCGCTGTTGTTGGCGAGTCTGACCCCACCAAGCTCAACATCCCCGTTGTTGGTGGCCACTCCGGAGACACCATTGTCCCTCTCCTGTCTCTGACCAAGCCCAAGGTCGAGATCCCCGCTGACAAGCTCGACGATCTCGTCAAGCGAATCCAGTTCGGTGGTGACGAGGTTGTCCAGGCCAAGGATGGTCTTGGATCTGCCACCCTCTCCATGGCCCAGGCTGGTTTCCGATTCGCCGAGGCTGTCCTCAAGGGTGCCGCTGGCGAGAAGGGCATCATCGAGCCCGCCTACATCTACCTCGAGGGTATTGATGGCGCTTCTGACATCAAGCGAGAGGTCGGCACCGCCTTCTTCTCCGTCCCCGTCGAGTTCGGCCCCGAGGGTGCCGCCAAGGCTTACAACATCCTTCCTGAGGCCAACGACTACGAGAAGAAGCTTCTCAAGGTCTCCATTGACGGTCTTTACGGCAACATTGCCAAGGGCGAGGAGTTTATTGTCAACCCCCCTCCTGCCAAGTAAGTATACATCACCATCCCCAGCTCGGGGAAGAGCACAAAGTGCCTTCCTGCTGATAGCTGACATCTCCCCCCCTCTTGAACTACACGATCACTAACCATTCTAGCTAGGATCTAAAACTTTGCTTCTGAAATGATAGAGTCCAGTCGGCTAAGTATATAGCTATTTAAACGTATTCGCGATAAAATCCCAACCGAGGCTGTAGCTACTGTACATCATTCCATATTAGTAAGCTCGCGATTGCCAATGACAGTCGTGCATTAGTGATTACTACTGCGGGGCATGGCGTGACCGACATGTCTTTGTGGCGTCATTTTGTGCCCAACTTTCATGTTGTCGAAGCTGCATTCGATGCATGGCTATCCCTTGATGGTCTGTGGGGACAGGGTTAGGTTTGGGCAGCAATTCCCCAAACGGGCAATTCCCAAACAAAGAAGTAGCGTCCTCGAGTTTGCATGCTAAAGTATGTCAATGATCCCGGGAGGGGATCTCGAGAAGTAGTCTGGACCCTGGATCTCCGGTGACTAACATAAACAGTGAGGGGTCAAACGCAAAGACACGGCCACAAAAACATCTGCACAACTATTTAAAAGCATCTGCGTCCGCAAACAGACACCTACAGACACCAACACACACAACATGAACATCATACCAAGACAGCCTCGCACACCCACTCGCAAGAACTGTAGTGGGAGTGCCACACCGACACCTCGACGACGAGTGCGAGACGATCTTGACGACGACGATGTCGTGCTCTCCGGGGAACATGTCCGGGAGATCACGAAGCGTCTCAAGAACCACAGCCAGCGACGCACACATGTTTGCACGTCCCAGATCCCACGTTACATCAGTCAAGGGTCTGTATACAGCATTCGGCAGGTGCCTCTGACGTTTGAATGTGATGTTGGGTATTTCGGGCCCCACAGCGATGTGATGGACAGCGAAACCACAAAGCTCAAGTTGCGGGACATCTCCAGCGAGCTGGGCTTCTTGTTCTTCCTGGACGGTCTGGTGGAGCCCAGCATTCGACAGCAGCTGGAAAAGTGCTGGGCGGTTTTGCAGGAGCGGCTGGGGGCCACTGTGGTTGCTGTGACGACCGAAGCCCACGTGTCTCAGAACGACTACTCCATCCCGCTCATCTGTGACCATACAGTTGCCCTTGCCCGAGCTTTTCGGGCTCTCCATCCTATGGGCGGAGGACGCATGTTGCTTGACGCCATTGCCATGATCGACCGGGCCACCAACAAAATCTACTTTGCTCCTCTGAGTCTGGGAAACAGCACTGCTCAGGTGAGTCTTCGATGTGAAGACGTCATGGCCTTTGTCGAGTACATTTGGTCTGAGCGTTGATCTTCCACCACTATTTATTGCATACTTACATCGGGTCATTCTCTGACCTGAGAACACCCTTCTTACCTCTTAATCGCATTTCTTGTATTGTACTCTAGTCGCTACTTGTCGGATACGTGGTGTACACTCACTATCCATTCTATAATCTATACAAACAAGCACCACTAAGTGGAGCACCACTAGATGCTCTTTTTGTCCTTGAGCTGGTCGAGGGGAGATCGGGCAAAGGTCGACTGCAGACCCCGGATGATGATGTAGCTGATGTAGCCAATGACTCCGGCTCCGATGAAAACGCCGACTCGGACCTCAGTACTCACCAGACCGAGAAACGGGTACGGGAAAAAGTCGTTGACGGCGGCGGTCTTGTGGACCCAGAACCAGTAGCCCGCCGACAGGCCAAAGTTGGCGACCACGGCCTGGACGGTGGTCAGGTTCCAGGGCTGGCCCATGAGCACCACGTCGAGGAATAGCGCCCCAGCGGGGACCAGATGGATGGACATGTCGAGCCACAGGGGGATCTGTTCCTTGACGGCGGGGTGCTTGAGCAGTCGGGGGTCGTAGAGCTTGAGGGACCAGTAGAGCACGGTGATGACGCACTCAAGGGGAGTCACGGCCACGGAGACACTGTTCTTGAGCTGGTAGAAGAGGTTGCTGAGGTCCTTGGAGTAGAGCGAGGCTGCGTCGGCCAGCAGAGCCAGCAGGAAGACCAGGTAGCTGCCGCACAGACCCAAAATGGTCAGGTACTGGTACTTGCCTCCGTACGAGGCATTGAGCGGGTTGGGGTACTGAGCCAGAAAGTGGAACGACGAGGCGAAGGAGATGAAGCCGATAAGATGGTAGACGAACGACAGACCCACGTTGGGCGAGCTAATCCACGGCTTGTAGGGCGCCTTGGTGGTTCGGATGGCTCGGGTGGCTTCTCGTTCCTGTTGCGTCATGATTTCGATTCGGATTGCCAAACGGTGATGAGCAGAGTTAGCTACCTTTGTAGTGTCGTGTGTGTGTCAATTTTGCACACGCTCCTTTTCTGACGTGCTTTTTCGCTGCCTCTCTGCCAAAAATGTGTTGCTCCCTTGCATAGCGATAAGCGCAATCCACGTGGGTGCGTCTAGCTCCATCGCTGGATCGTGGCCTAAAGACGTTTCTATCTGGACGATCCGCGCGCGGCTAGCGGCTATATCCGGTGCAGGGGCCCGCAGACAGGGCGGCTAGAGCTCTGGCCATCAGCTCCTAAGATTTCCCCCATACGGTTTATGCGATTGGCTTTTGGCGAACGCTGTATTTACCGTCTGGAGGGATCGTTGCTCGTCTGCAATGTTAAGTCTTCACCTGTTTCGATATAAGCCTCCAACGATTATTTCCAACGTTAAAATCGCCGGATGTGACAGGCGACGGGCTGGAGAAACCGAGGTATCGCGCGAGTCAGCCGAATAAAGGAGAGAGTGGGTCTAGTGGCGGAAATCCCCGTGTTCATATACGTTTCTGGACTTGCTTTCAAACGAGCAGGGGATGTAATACAAGTATGGGATGTACCTGTATCGGTAGGTGTATCCAGGTGTGTATATCGCCGATGGGATTATACGACGTAGTCAATGAATGTCTTCAGAAGCTTATGAAGATTAGCAGTTGTTTCATTTCGTATACGGTGGATTGTGTGAGTTTCGGAACACTCCAATAAGTACCAGTTACGGGACAACTTCACAGTATGTACAGTATGGACTGGATCAGAAAAGGAGAGGACAAGACTCTGAGTGATAGAACGAAATTTCCCAGTGTCCCATCCGTGATAAATGTCTTGCTCACAGGTTTTCCGAATTATTTTCTCAGTTTTGTTCGAATTATCAGAATACTCTACTTTCAACATCTCCACCTCGTCCCACTTACTAAGTGCATCACGTGCGTGGGTGGAAAATCAAATTTGTCAAGGTTACGCATATTCACCACCACAGCGTCATCACTAACACAAAAATGCAAGGGTTTCAGATGCTGCGGACCCGAGTCGCCACGGGCGCCATCGGGGGTGTTCGACACAATTCCGGCCTGACCGGGTTCATGAACCGTGAGTTGAGCGTTGGGCACAGGCGTGATTTGGGGACCTGAAAAGGACAGGATCGCGAGAATTAGGAAGAGCTGGATCAAGACATACTAACGCAGTGCAAAAGGAAATCAACAAGATCCCCAAGACTGACGCCGAGGAGCTCAACCGGGCCCGGGAGGCCCAGCGAAAGTTCGACCAGAGCGCCAAGGGCAAGGAGGTGGTGCGACACTACGTCCATGTGACCGCTACCAAGAACAACCTGCACATCTGCGCTACCGACGAGTTTGTCGACAAATCGTTCATTCCCGAGAGCATTGACGAGAAGCTGCTGCAGAAGGTGCGAGCCCCCCAGGAGGTGCGATTCCACATTTCTTGCGGCCATCTCGGCATCAAGAAGAAGGAGCGAGGCGAGTATGACGGCGCCTTCCAGACCAGTGTCAAGGCCTTTGAGCTGCTGGAGAAGAAGGGCATGCTCACCCGACCCGTCGAGATTGTCGTGCGTGGCTTTGGCCGTGGCCGAGAGGGCTTCTTTTCTGCTCTGACTGCTCCCGAGGGAGAGAAGGTCGCCAACAAGGTGGACCGTCTGTCGGACCGAACCAAGCTCAACCAGGGAGGTACCCGACCTCCTGGACGAAGACGAGTCTAAACGGGTGCATTGTACATAGGAATAGTATTCATAGTTGGTGTTGGAGTGTACTAGATACTTGGTATTGTTACGTTAGTTATCTCAAGTTGTATTGGTTCTTTGTCTGCACACATTGTTGAATGAGCCGCAAGATCCGGAAGTACCAGGTAGAGCTTTGAAAATGGGCCAATAGGGGGTGATTTGAAGGACCAACGAGCTTTTCAAGTCGCCTTTAACCAACACATTGCTCCGGTATAAAATCCTTTGCCCTCAATATCTCCTATCTTTGGCTCATATATAACTTATCGCACAGATATACCCCATATTAATCTCCAGATGGATAAACTTCTGCAGTTTTAGCATATCCCGACTAACGACCCCGATCAACCGGAAACAGAAAAAACACTCCCTCAACTCCACATGTTTCGAAACGCCCGACTGGCTGGATTGGTGTGCTCAGCTCGACGAGCAGGTGTGATGAGCGCCCGAACGTCACGAGCCATGCGACTCACTGGCGGATCCCGAGGACTCTCCGGACTGCACAGTAACGTCAACATCACTCTCAAGCAGATCGAAGCCACCGTGCCCAAGTTCGCCGTGGACAAGGGCCAGATCCAGGTGCTGTACGATCCCGAGGAGTTCTACAACCAGCTCAAGCAGAAGATCCTGGCCGCCAAAGAACGTGTGTTTCTCTCGACTCTTTACGTCGGCAAGGAGGAGGCTGAACTGGTCAGCTGCTTGGACGAGGCTCTGACGAAAAACCCGGACCTCAAGGTCTCCGTGCTTATCGACGGTCTGAGAGGCTGTCGAGAGGAGCCCGATACCTGCTCGGCTTCTCTGCTGGCTTCGTTGCTCCACAAACACGGAGATCGAGTCGATATCAGATGCTACATTACTCCACATCTGTTTGGACTCAAGAAACAGCTGATCCCCAAGCGATTCAACGAGGGCTGGGGTCTGCAACACATGAAGCTGTACGGCTGCGACGACGACATCATTCTGTCGGGAGCCAACCTGTCCAGAGACTACTTCACCAACCGACAGGATCGATACTTTGTCTTCAAGTCTCGACCCATTGTCGACTACTACCATGCCATTCACAACGCCGTGTGCAAGCTCAGTTGGAGAGTGTCGTTGCCCAAGCCTGCCGAAAAGGCCCCCGAGCCCGGAAAGGTGGCTGCCTTCTTCAAGAAACAGACTGCTGCTCTTGCCAAGAAGATCCTTCCTGAACCCGAACCGGTCAAGGATCCTGGGTTCGTGCTCGAGTGGCCCAACAACAACACTCTTCAGAGCCCCAACGTGTCTCTGGCCGAGTTCCAGCGACAAGCCACTGCTTCCCTCGCTCCTCTCATCACCAGTAAACCTGTTGAGAAGGGCCGGCGAAAGGTCAAGTCTCTGGCCGAGCGAGAATCCGAGCTGACTGAGGCCAAGACCGGATCCGAGGCTGAGTCGGAGCCCCAGACTCTCGTTTTCCCCATCTCGCAGTTCACTCCTCTTCTCAAACCGGACTCCTCCACAGAGTTCCCCACTCTCGGACGACTTTTGTCCATGCTGTCCATGCAGCGATCCTCGTGGACTTTCACTGCTGGCTACTTCAACATGCACCCCGAGTTCAAGGCCAAGCTGCTCGGCAGTGTCCCCGACAAGGGAACCGTCATCACCGCCTCCCCTCAAGCTAACGGATTTTACAAGAGTCACGGCATCTCGCAGTACCTGCCTGATTGCTACACCTTGCTGGCTCGACAGTTCATTATCGACGTCAACAAGGCTCATCGGCAGAAGGAGATTGAGCTGCTTGAGTGGCAGCGAGGAACTGTCAACACTCCCGGTGGATGGTCCTACCACGCCAAGGGAATCTGGATCAACGGGCCCGGAGACGCTCTGCCCTCCATCACTGTTGTGGGATCTTCAAACTACACTCGACGAGGCTACTCCAAGGATCTGGAGACTAACGCTCTGATTGTCACTACTGATGAGGAGCTCAAGCGACAGCTCCAGCAGGAGATTGACCACATTGAACGATACACCACCAAGAAGAGCATTACCGACTACGACCAGGAGGACCGGCAAGTCAAGACCTGGGTCAAGGTTGTGGCTTATTTCATTGGTGATAAGTTGTAATGTGAATGTAAATAGTATAGACCGAATTAGACATTGCTAATGATACCGGAGGTGGTCAATGGACCAGGTATAGTAGAGAGGATGTGCGGGTCACAGTATCTACAGTATATCCACTCAGAGGGAATTAAGTCAGTGAAAGTCCAAGTATTCATATAGATAATTCTTTTTATACATCACTACTCCACAACCCCGTTTTAACACACCGGCTGTTGTATGGACTGATTACCATTTGGTGCTCATCCCCAGTAAAAGTTTGTACTTAAATAAGCCCTGTGAGGGTCATTGAGGCGATGGACGGTTGAACGAGGCCATTTGTCTAGACCAACCGGAGAACAGCTCCCGCGTGTACATTTTGGTCCGTGTATTTTCCCTCAACCACTTTCGGAGCGACCTTGGCGGACTGCAGTACATGAGAAACGCACAGTCTCACGATGGAGACCCCCCATGAACAAGCTCAAGCACTCATAACTCAGTCTAGTATGCAGACTAGCTAAACCATGCCCAGTCACTCCAGGTCTCGATCAAACACCACTCCGATGCCCGAGGGAGACGAAGCTGCCACGTGGCGAAACATCGTCACGTCGATAACGTCCCTGCAGGAGACGGACACGGACATTTCGCGGCTGCAGCGCAAGCTGATCGACACCAACGGACTCAGCGATCAAACCAGCCTGGGGGAGATGTTGCGAATGGTCCGAGAGGCGTCTCCTTCCGAGTCCAGCCTCGATCATTTGCAGGAGGTGCTGACGACTGGCTCCGAGGTTTTGTCGGAACGTCTCAAGTGTCTGGATGGAGCTCTGGAGTACCTTCAGGTGCTGATTGCCGTCCGAACAGATTACCCCGAGGACTCCAAGGCCAAACGACGAAAGGTCGAGGAGGACAAACCGTCGACGTCGTACAGACGGCCCATTCCGCGCGTGGGCTCGCAGGTCGCCTTCCGACTGCGAAAACAGCGAGGAGACGAGGAGGAAGAGTGGATCCAGTGCCAGGTGACCCGGGTGTACTCTGACGGCCAGCGATTCGAAGTCAAGGACCCCGAGCCCGACGAAAACGGAAACCCCGGACAGAGCTACAAGACCTCCATCAGAGACATCATTCCTCTGCCCACGGACGACGAGCTCCGAAACATGCCCCAGTTCACAGCTGGTTCTCAGGTTCTGGCGCGGTACCCGGAAACCACCACCTTTTACCGAGCAGAGGTGACGGGGCTTCGACGAGACAAGTACCGTCTCAAGTTTGAAGGGGAAGAGGACGCTGATAAGGAAACGGAGGTCAGCCGAAGTCTGGTGTTGAACATTCCCAAGTAACGGGAGCAAAATGATTAACGTATTTAATGTATATTAGGGAGGGTATTTGTGGAGTACTTGTAGATGTAGCTACGAATGATATGGATTATTATGGGCTGGCTACTTCAACTTGTAGCTTCACGCTCATCATTTTTGAAACCGAGTCAGTGATGTTGACTAAATTGGTGCCTGCGTTACACTGCATACTTGAGTGTCTCACAGCGTCACAGCGTCTCCGCATCCACTCATTCACCATCATACAAAGCTATCAAAATACATCTACTTTTTTACTACCGCTGATCACAGCATCATATTCAATTTATCTCAGCCTGCATGCAAGATGACCTATTCTCTCCTACTCTGTAATAACAACTCATTTTCACTTGCGCTCCACTCACGGAGGCTCCACTCTTCCTATAATAACTCATTACATAAAAACAGTTCCTCGCGCTTACTCGTGGAAAGCGGCAGGGGCGTTGGGGATCTGGGGCTCGGTTCGTCGAACGTAGGAGAGCTCCAAATCACGTCGGCCGTAGTTGTAGCCGGAAAACTTGGCGATGGAGATCTCCGCGCTAGCAGGGGTCTCAAACTGCACCACTCCGCTGCCAGCCTTCTTTCCATCGGGCAGGAACTGAATCTCGGCCTTGGTCACCTTGCCAACGGTCTCAAACAGGTCGTAGAGATCCTGGTCGGCGGTGGACCAGGGCAGGTTGCCCACAAAAATGGTGTCGGAGGGGTCTCCGCCACCAATGGCGTTATCCGAGAACTCGGAGGGAACTCGGGGGGGGTTCTGTGGTGCGGGAGCAAAGGGGGTTCGTGCCACTCGGGCGGGGGGTCCGCCTCGGGGGGGACCAGCAAATCGGTCCTCTCGAACCTCAATGGCTCGTCCGCCCATCTGGTGGCCGTTGAATCGCTCAATGGCCCGGTGGGCGTCCTCAGCGGTCTCAAACAGCACAATACCAGAGCCCTTGGATCGACCATCATGAGAAGTCATGATGTCGGCTCGGACAATCTGGCCAGCCTCTCGGAACAGGTCCTTAAGATCCTGCCATCCGGTGGAGTAAGGCAGGTTGCCCACAAACAGCTGGGTGCCGGGAGCACCTCCGCCAGCCTGTCGGGGAGCGCCAAAGTCCCCGCCTCGCTCGGGTCGGCCTCCCTCTCGGGCGCCGGGGGGGCCCAGGTTGGGCTGGGAGAACTTGGGCTCGCTCTCTCGGTCCTCTCGGACGTAGACAACTCGGCCCATGAGCTCCTGGTTGGTGAGGGTGTTGACGGCGTTCTCGGCCTCCTCTCGAGTGGAGTACTCGACAATACCGCAGCCCTTGGACCGGCCGTTGGGCATGAGCAGGACGTCGGCAAACAGCACGTTTCCAGCCTGTCGCATGAAATCCTTGAGATGGTGCCACTTGACCTCGTAGGCCAAGTTTCCAACGTAGACTCGTCGGTCTTGTTGGGAGGAGTCCTTCACTTGCTGAAGCATCTGAGGGGGTCCGCTATTTCTTCTTGGTGGGGATCGGTTTCGTCGGTACGATCCGCTGCCAGCTCTATCTCGGAACTGGGGGTTGAAGTCTCTTCGGGGGGACTTGCTTCGGGATCGAGATCTGGATTGGTCTCGATAGTATCTGTTTCTCTGATCTGGTGATCGGGATCTGTTTCTATAGGGTGATCGGGAATACTGAGTTAGTAAGTTGTTGTTGCGGCAAAGGGGTGGTGGTGGGGGTAGGGTAATCTACCACAAACAGGGGTGTCGAAAAAACATGGGTCGGGGGAGAGGACACATGTGTACCTCACCTCAATTGAGGCCACAAAAGCATTGCTCGGTCAATTCGCTTGTTGAAGTCGTTTTCAAGAGTCGAACTGCCAAGTCATGTCATGTTGAGGTGCTGCTGCTGCTGCTGCTGATGTTTCAGTGATGTGTTGTCTCCTGTCTCCTTCCCATGGAATGTCGATTGCCCCCATTGTCCCTTCTCTCCTGAAAGAGCGTCACATGTCGTTCTCCAGCCATCTTATTCCATCGCCAGACATACCCTAAAGTCCAAACACAGCCAATTCAATCAATATGCGTTTCCGTGATTATTTTTCTGCCAAAAAATGGTGCTAATAATCCACAATTATCACTCTGAATATTTTCGTCTTGATGCCTAGCGCAATGCTCTCTCTCGCTCTCAATATCACGGCCCTTCTTCCAATTCGATGAACTGTAGCTCTGCACGTGTAGCTCAGAAAAGTAACAAGATGTCGCTGATGGGTGGTGTGTGGTGGTGTGTCTGTGACGAATGACTTTGCTGTTGCGCACTGGTTGTGGTGGTTGGAACTTTAGAGTTGCCTTTTCATGTGAGGCACTTTCAGGGTAGGGTAACCCTCCTTGAACTCTGTCCACGTGTGTGGAACCAAAAACCTATGGGTTTTTTTGGTTCGTCCCCGAGAGTGGTCCTTTGAGGATGGGAGGAGAAAACCACGGAAGCGGAGCGAGGAGAGGGCAGGGCGTGCACGGGTGGTGCGCCCACGCAACTGCAAAGAAAGGGAGCAAGAAAACCGAAAAGTAGGTGGCAAAAGCAAAAGGTCGGGACGACGCAAAAAAAAACAACCCCAGCAACAGCAAACGGCATGGGCAGGGCTCGAACAGCTAGCTCCTCGAGCTGCTGACTTTCAAACCTGACATGTCATGTAGGGCAGCACAACGAGGCACACACGCCCTGCGAGACATGCCTCAAAAGCTCGTCACGGGGCTCGAGATGGGGATCCTCGGAGCTCGCCGGGACTCGACATGGCCGGAACAACACCAGACCAAAGCAGTCAGGATGACGCACAATATGCGTCCTGTGGCGTCCCTGTCGCATCCCTGTAGCCTCGTCCTGTAGCCTCCTCTGCTGCCCACGCTCGAGCCCACCGTACATACTCTCGTAGAGTCAAGTAGTCGTAGTTGAGAAGCTGTTGCCGCCACCGCCGCCACCGCCCACGCTACCCACGCTGCCCACTCTGGCTAGCCGCAGGTTTTGGAGTTTTCGTTTTGCCATCACATGTCGAACAAGAAGAAGCCATCCGCACCCAAAAGTAGATCCATCTCCATTCCCCGATAAATAGATTCCCACAAGTAATATCACCGTCGTCTCATCTGCATCCTCCTTGTTGACTGTGTTTCCGTCTCGCCCCACTTTGATCACCTCCCTCATTTGCACCGTTCACGCCTTGCCATCATCGCCGTGTCTCGTGAGGCTGCTCATCTCTCGCCCTGCCCCGAATCATCCATCCAGCACGCGATAAAGGGCTATCCGCAACCGTCCTTCTCCTCTCGCCGTCTCGGTCCATCTCTCAAACGCGTCGTCCATGGAGGCTGGGTTTGTGTCGTGGTATCTGGTAGTGTCGCGGGTTGGTGGTACTCACTCGATCCTCAGTATCGTCGTTGTTGTAGTTCATAATAATACAAACCGGGGGATAAAAATACAAGCCTGGGTTAGTAGCTGTCGAAAAAGGCCGTCCAAGCCGTGTTCACGCGCCGTAGCGTTCGTACTCACCTCCTCACAAGAGATCAAAGAATGTTCACTGGAAAAGTTTTAGTTTGACAAATTACATATATCAACTCATATAGAGTTCGGGTGCATCACAACATCATGATATATGTTGGATGACAAAGACAGGTGGAGGAGGGACGAAGACAGGGTGGGAGACTTATAATGTAGCCCAAGCCCCCTATTCTACATTGTGTATTCGCCCATCTAATAACTCACTCTATTATTAACAGTATTATTTCCTATTATATCCTTTCCTTCTTCTCTTCCATCACCATTACTACCCTCCTCCTCTCCTGCTCTACTACAAACCAGCCTCTCTGTATCCAATAGCGTCATTCAGAAGAGTCTTGCTGGTCAGCTTCATGCTGCTGTTTTCCATCATCAGCTTCACGTGTCGGTGGATGTGAGACACAAAGTCGTTGTAGGCGTACTCGCTCATGTTTCGGTCCTCCACCATCAGAGACTGGAACTCCATCTCAGCACCATCCAGGTTGGGACGACACAGCTGGACGTTGAGATGGCTTATGCCATAAAGACCCTCAAAGTGGGCAACCAGAGCTCGAACCTGCTTGTTGATGTGGGTGTCCACCTCGGGAATGGAGTTCATGTAAGGATCCAGGTCCCGGGTGATGTTGTTGCCCTCTCCAAACAGATCGTTGAGCAGCTGGGGAGCCACAGTGCTGGGGAGCCACAGGTAGAGCTTCTCGCCGTTGAAGAGCATATATGCACCACCCTCCTCCAGAGAGGCCATGGTGGGAGCCAGAGAGTCGGGCAGAACAAAGTGGCCGTTCTCAATAGCACTTCCGTCAATCTCTCGCATGTTATGCAGTGCGAACAGGTAAGGGTAGAGCATGTAGGAGAACTTGTCCACGTCGCTGTTGTTGGCCTCTCGCAGGTACTGGATTCGTCGATCGAGCGAAGTCACAGTGTCTCGCAGAAGAGGAGACTTGAGCAGTGCAAGCGACTGGATCAACAAAGGCCGCAGAGAAGTGGGCAGAAGCAGCTGTGTGGCGGGGAGCACCTCGGTGGTGTTCTTTCGGTAAGAGGCAAACACCTCCACCAGCCGCTCGTTCAGGCCAAACCGAGCCTCCTTGAGAGTGGTCGAGGTGACCTTGGAAAACAGGTTTCGAGCCATGATGGAGAAACAGGCGTCAGCATCGACAAAGTTGATGGCGGGCTTGAACTGTTCCGTGACTCCAGCAAGCACGTTGATGACTCGCAGACGCCGGGTTCCGTCCAGATGCTTGTACAGCAACGAGGTCTGGAAATGGGCGTCCAGCTTGGTATCGAGCTTTCCGTCGTACGAAAACAGAATGCCGTATGTGCTGTCGGAGTCGACGGAGCCCACATCGGGCTCGAGGTGCCAGTCGTCGGAGTGGAAGCTGCCGTAGTACGCGGCCACCTGCAGACCGGTGGAACATCGGACCTTGAGCTTGGCTCCACAGGCCCGCAGAGAGGTGACCGAGTGGGCCAGATCAGCCATGAACCGCTTACCGTCGCGAATGGGCACAAAGTTGGGGTAGTGCTTGGTGGTTCCGCCAGACTTGGCAGGGACGTGGCCCAGAGTCACCAGGTCGGTGACACTGCTGGGCATGACAAACACGTCCAAGCCCACGCCGTCCTTGGCGTACTTGACCGCCAGCTCGGTGTAGAAGGGGTCCTTGCACTCAAAGTTTTTGGGCTCCTTGGACGCGGTGTTTCGGTTTTCGAGATTGTTGGGGAAGACGCCTCCAGGACCCCAGGTGGGAGTCGATCCCAGAACCAGATGGGCCTTTCCTCCTCCAAAGGCAGACAGCACCTTGTGAGCAGTGGAAACAGCGGCTCCAAAGGCAGACTCGGCGTACTTGTAGCCCTCAAACATGGATTGGAGTCGAGGGAGCAGGTCTTCAATGACATGGCGCGATTCTTGGGCGTCCACAAACAGACCATCCTCAAAGGGCACAAAGGGCTCCTTGAGATCGTTGGAAACAACCATGTGGGGCTTCTCCAGATCCTGGTTCAGGTTGTAGAACTGCAGGGCGTGGTCAAAGGTGATGATACCAATCTGTTTAGGGGTATCGTCCTCGTCAAGAGCCTTTCTGATGGCTTCTGCGGCCAGAGAGGGCAGCTCCTTCTTGATGGACTCGTCGGAAACGTCAATGACAAACAGATGCTTGACGGGCTCTCGAGAGTCTCCCTCGGGGTAGTACGAGTCGGGAACAACCACGTCGTAGGTTCCTGCAAACAGCTCAGCTCGTTCGGCGACATCGACTCGAGCTCCGTTATGGTCCGTGGGCTGGAAGTACTCGCCTGGCACCGAGTTGGGGAACTGGCACATGTTACAGACGGCCCGTGATCCGCCGTTGGAAAAGAGAAACTGCGGGTTGATGAAGGCCATGCATCGTCGGCATCGGAACGGCTCGATCTGCGAAAAGTCAGCCACGGGCACGTCTCGCTCAGCAAAGGGCTTGACGACCATTCCGAGGGGCAGCTTCGTCAGCGACCGCAGCTGGTCCGAAACAGGCACGTTGTACATGGACAGTCGGCAGAACGGGGGAGCAGACACTCCCTGATCTTCGCACACGTACTCCGCGGTGGCAGGAGGAGGCAGGGTGTTCTGGAACGTCTTGAACACGGGCTTTCGGGCGGTGTATTCTCGCGCGTCGTTTCGTCGCGCGGCGAGCGAAGGAATGCCCTGGTTGCCACGCTCCAGAGACGGGTTGGCGGCGTCGTGGCCAAACCCTTCCTGTTCCGAGGCGTTCAAGCTCATCTGAGCAAAAGAGTGGGCCAGAGGAGCTCCATGAGGCATTGCAGGAGCAGCCGGATGACCGTAGGCAGCCTGTCCCGGAGGCGCGGCGGGGTTGTGGGCCTCGTATCCAAACTGGGCTCCTCCATAGGGGGAATCAGCGGCAGTGTGTCCAGCTGGAGGGGCTCCGTACATGGGCTGCGAGAGGTCCGGCGACATCAGAGGGTTGCCATTGTGCGCGTTGGGGTCTGCGCCGAGGTCGTGAAAGGCTCTGGCCGATCTTTTCTTCGAAGCCATGGCGTGTTGCTGTGTGCTGTTTTTTTTTTCAGGCGAGCTTTGATGACGAGCACACTTTCACACTGCTTGCATGTGCGCTGGCTGTTAACTTAGATTCGGGACCTGTGTTTCGTGTCTCTGTATGACAGACGCCAGTGTGGAGTTGCATCTGCATCAGTTGGCAGTTGGGACTTTTGTCTGGTTAAACTTGTGCAGTAATATTCAAAATCAAAATCAACGTGCAGGTGTTGGACGCGTCGCGAAATTAGAAGGGAGTGAGAGAGAGAGAGAGAGACAAAAAGATTGCGCAAGACAAGACTTGACAAGTTACACAACAGAAGAGAAGGGAGAAAGGAAAAGGACCAAAGGCGACTAACGACCAACGACGAGCATCTACCAAACGACCATCATCACAAAAGCTGATCATCCATCACACACACCATGGGAGTATCTGGACTACTACCACTGCTGAAACCGATCCAGGCCGCAGCTCACATTTCCGAGTTCAAGGGACAACGACTGGCCGTGGACGGATTCGCATGGTTGCACAAAGCCGCGTTTGGAAGCGCCGAAGACCTTGCTCTGAACAAACCCACAGATCGACCCCAACAGTGGGTCATGCGCAAAGTGGAGTTTCTCAAACGCTGTGGAGTGGACGTGCTCATTGTGTTCGACGGAGGAGCTCTGCCTTCCAAGCGGGGAACCGACGAGAAACGACACGCTCTACGTGACCAGGCACACAAGGACGCTGTTGCATTATTGGCTCGAGGACGCAGAAACGAAGCTCTCAACCTTTTTCAGAAAGCCACCAGAATCACCCAGGAAATGGTACACCAGTTGACAGAAATGCTCAAGGCTCAAAGAATACCCTTTGTGGTAGCTCCCTACGAGGCAGACGCTCAGCTGGTGTATCTGGAGAAGGCAGGTTACGTGACGGGCATCATTTCTGAAGACTCGGATCTCATGGTCTACGGAGCTCAGATGTTGGTGACCAAATTGGACCCGACTGGAGGATGCGTTACAGTCGATGGATCTCGCATTTCGAGCTGTACAGAGCTGGAACTTGGCTCGGAGGTCCCTATCGAGTACCTCAGATACATGGCTATCTTGTCTGGCTGCGACTATTGCGATGGAGTACCCAATGTGGGACTCAAACGAGCTGCCCGATACATTCGACGATGGCAAACCCCCGAGGCTATCATTAGGGCGCTTCGCATGGACGGATACGACCCTTCGCCCGACTTTTTGGAAATATTCAACGCTGCCAACTTCACATTCCTCTACCAGCGAGTTTACTGTCCCGAAGCCCGTCGTCTGGTGCATTTGAACGAGCCTGAAGATGAACTTGACGCAAAGGTTGACTTTCACATTGGAGCCGAGATTCCACATGAGTTGTCTCGAGCCATTGCCACAGGACTGGTGCACCCTCGAACCCACAAGACGTTCCCCGTGAACAAGAGTGCCAAGCCCACCAACCTACGAGGCTTCTTTGCGCCCAAGAATGAGTACACAGCCGATGTCAAGAGACTACCTGAACAACTGCGTCGCAAGAAGCCTGCTGTGGTGGTGGCCAAGCCTGTCGATCTGGCTGTTCGTACAGCTTCTGCAGAGAACATGTTGAGTCCAACTCGAACGAAGAAGCCCGTCTTGACATCCAGCCACTTCTTCTCCATTCATTCGAGTCCTGATCAGCCCGAGAAGGAGAACAAGCCCTTCAACTTCAACACCATGTTGAGTTCAGAGCCTGATCGCAGTGACGATGACATTGAAGAGAGCAGCATTGTGTTTGGAACGCCTAACAAAGAGGCTTCTTTCCCAGAGACTCCCTCGATCTCTGCCAAGCGTAAGCCCACTTTGTTTGAGGAGTTTGGATACAATGCTTCTACCCCCAAGAGACGAGTCGTGACACCTACTGGTTCTGCAGCTGCCAAAAAATCTACAATCACGCCCAGCTCCACACCCAAAGTGCGTCCCAAGAAGAGCTCGGTCTCGCCCTTGACCGTGCAGCGTGTTCGTGGCACCTCTCAAAGCAATCTGCTGAGATTTGCATACGAGGCCAACTAACTGGCTGCAAGAAGCTAGAGTAAGCTTCAGAGTTTTAGTTGACCGTGCAGCATTACAGTAGCAAGTGCTGATAAACCGGCAGACTTGCTGCGTCCGAAATTTAACTAATTACATGGTCCAATTAGAGGGCCCGGATATATTGATGAAGCATAGTGGGAACTACTGGGTGGCTACAGCACCAGGAATGTATTCTTTCAGCTTTGATTAGTTGCTGTGGAGGTTTGCATACCGTAGTTATTGTACCGCTTCCAGCACTCATGTGCTGGCTCAACACGCTGAAGTTTTATGCCC
>ULGY01000004.1:1213377-1299202 GCA_900519085.1 Yarrowia deformans | reverse complement strand
CCCCCCCCCCCCCCCCCCCAGACCAGACTCGACGCCAAAACGCTAGGGTGACTCGAAAATGACATAAAATAGATGTCAAGATTATCAGACAGTGCCAAGCCACGTGGTTGCGATGACTCTAACGCGAATTCGACTTTTCGAAGCCGCACCGGAACTCTACGCCATTTGACAGCTATTTTTGGGGCCCACTCTGCTCCGTACCCGGGGCCTACTATCACGGTTGTGCCCCTTAGTTCAGAGGGTGCACTAACGAATCCCGTTTGGGAAGCGAGGCTCAGGATCTTAAAGTATAATTGCGGGCAAAATTACCAATCTGACACACGCCAAAAAAAATAGCAGGGTCTGTCTGTCTCGAGAAAGAGAGAGACCGAGACAGAGAGAGAGAGAGAGCTGGTGCGTCGAAGCCCGTTTTGGGACGTGGGTCTTTCGGGTGTCAGGTTTGTTTACGTAGATATGGCTTTCGATTGTCGATTCGGTCTACGTGTGGTTTATGCCACCCCTTAGTATTGTTGCACCAGGCTCGTCGTGCATCACACGCCCCCCCCGTTTTACCTCAATTTAGGTGCGCACTGTGCAACCCTTCTCGCACACCCCTCCCACACAAAGTCTACTGCACTTTCGACGACTAACACACACATACACACACACACACACACACACACATCTACACTCTCTTGTAGCAACACAAGACCCATCGACACAAAACCACAACCCCTTAACGACTAGAACACAAGTTGGTCCACATCCGGTGAAGCGACAGATTGGATAAGCGACCCACACATTAATATACACACACATACAAACACACGCCTTCTGATTACTTGCGCTTCGACTGATAGCTAAAGATGGGTGTTTGTGCGAGCTGTTGTTCAGGTGAGTACACTACACAGACAGAGTGATGGAGACACTAAAGGGGATGGTAACAATGACGAGTGTGCTACACAAGGATGCAATACGCCCGGCCACTTACCCCTCCACAATCACTTTACTAACTGCAGGAAACAAACAGGACGGCAACTACGCGCCCGTGCTGGCAGAGGACGAACGGGAAGCCGTGGCCCTCCTGCTGCGATACCTCGAGAACCGAGGCGAAGTCGACTTCTTCTCCAACGGGCCCCTCCGAGCCCTCAGCACTCTGGTGTACTCGGACAACATTGACCTGCAGCGAAGTGCCGCCCTCGCATTCGCAGAAATCACAGAGAAGGACATCCGGCCGGTCAACAGAGACTGCCTGGAGCCCGTGCTGCTGCTGCTGCAAAACACCGACCCCGATATTCAGCGGGCCGCCTCTGCCGCCCTCGGAAACCTCGCCGTCAACAACGAAAACAAGGTGCTCATCGTCGAGATGGGCGGCTTCGAGCCCCTCATCCGACAAATGATGTCTCCCAACGTGGAGGTCCAGTGCAACGCCGTGGGATGCATAACCAACCTGGCGACCCACGAGGCCAACAAATCCAAGATTGCTCGATCCGGCGCTCTCTTGCCACTCACCAAGCTCGCGAAGTCTAAGGACATGCGGGTGCAGCGAAACGCCACCGGAGCTCTGCTCAACATGACCCACTCGGACCAGAACCGACAGGAGCTCGTCAACGCCGGCGCCATCCCCATTCTGGTGTCATTGCTGTCGTCTAGAGACCCCGACGTGCAGTATTACTCGACCACAGCCCTGTCCAACATTGCTGTGGACGAGTCCAACCGAAAGAAGCTGTCCAGCTCGGAGCCCCGGCTGGTCGAGCATCTCATCAAGCTGATGGACTCCGGCTCTCCCCGAGTCCAGTGCCAGGCCGCTCTTGCTCTGCGAAACCTCGCCAGTGACTCCGACTACCAGCTGGAGATCGTCAAGGCCAACGGCCTGCCCCATCTGTTTAACTTATTCCAATCCACTCACACGCCGCTTGTTCTGGCGGCCGTTGCTTGCATCCGAAACATCTCCATCCATCCTCTCAATGAGACCCCCATCATTGAGGCCGGCTTCCTCAAGACGCTGGTGGAGCTGCTGGGAGCCAGCGACAACGAGGAGATCCAGTGCCACACTATCTCCACCTTACGAAATCTCGCCGCCAGCTCTGAGCGAAACAAGCTGGAGATCGTCGAGGCTGGCGCCGTGCAAAAGTGCAAGGAGCTGGTTCTGGACGCTCCCCGACTAGTGCAGAGTGAGATGACTGCATGCTTGGCTGTGCTCGCTCTTGGAGACGAGCTCAAGGGTACATTGTTGGAGCTGGGAATCGCCGAGGTGCTGATCCCCCTGACCCTGTCGGACAACATTGAGGTGCAAGGCAACAGTGCTGCTGCTCTTGGCAACCTGTCTTCCAAGGTGGGCAACTACGACACCTTTGTCAACCACTGGAACGAGCCCAGCGGCGGAATCCGGGAGTTTTTGATCCGGTTCCTCACCAGCGGCGACTCCACTTTTGGCCACATTGCCGTGTGGACCGTGCTGCAGCTGCTGGAATCCAAGGACCAGCGTCTCAAGGATCTGCTCAAGAACTCCAACGAGATTGTCGACGCCATTCACCAGCTTTCTAGCATGAACTCCGATGGAGCTGACGACGGAGAGGACATGCGGGATTCCAAGAGCGAGGTTGTCATGTTGGCTAAAAAGGTGGCTCCTTTGCTCAAATAGTAGGATGCGATGATTTATTATATATGGAGAAGGAAGACAACTAATGTATTTGTAATCGGCAGCCTTGGATTGTACGGTACTTGTACCAGTATTCGTAGCTACTTGGAGATAACGCAAACTCTGTTGAGTCTGTTACCTAAAGTAGGCACAGTATAACCTTGTTTGACGGGTGTAGGCTGCGAAAAGGGGAAAGATGTGTGTATAAATAGGTGTGGCAAGCAGTTTCTTTGCCAATCTTATTATGGGCACTTTGCAAGAGAGAAGATGCTAATAGTGGGAAACCGTGTTTTGATAAATCAGTGGGGTTTCCCCCGACGTATCGAGTCACGTTCCATCTTCTCCGCTGACCCGTCATCCCATGCTGTATGCCCAGCTCCACCTATTGTAGGCCAAAGTACACACACACAGCACAGCCCCTTTAAACTCGGCCACCGTGCATAGATAGCTCCGATATAAGCATGTACCCACGGGGAGGAAAAGAAGCACCACACAACAATACCGACTTTCGGAAAGACCCTTGGGTGTACAGCCGGCTACCAGAAAAAACCAAAAGAAGAAACCAACAGACTGTCTATATAAGTATGGACGGATCTTTGGCTGAGTTGAACGGAGAGACAGACACCTCTGGATTGAAGATACACGACCCCAACGATGGTGACCCTTCGTCCAGTCAAAACCCCTTTCGTCAGTCTGTCTCAATGGAACCTCACAACATACCTTCTCCTCCGGCCGAGGTGACGCTAAACCCCGATAGTGTCCTTACGGAGGCGGCTGAGGACGGTGCCAAGAGCGACTCGCAGGGTACCAATCTCTCCTCGCCTCCGCACCACCTAGCCGTGTATAATTCAGAGGCTATGCAGGAACCAGGCGAAGTAGCACAGCCTTCGATTAAGGGGCATGAGACTGCGACTGAGAGTGTGACTGCGACTGCGACTGAGCCTGCGACTGCAGCCACAACGGACTTTACCGTGGAGCGCAGCCAGGTCGATATCCCCGCCACAGTTCCTACCACTTCGGTTTCCGCCGTCAACGTCCCTGCCGAACCAGACAACAGCAACAGCAACAGCAACAGCAACAAGATGCACTATCTCGACGTCCAGGCCGGATCGAGCAACACGCCCTCGGACGTGGACTTCACCAACTCCATCCGAAACTCGATCCACTCGTTCGCGTCGTTCCAACCAAACCCAGCCAACCGCGCCAGCTACTATGGAGACGGTCTTGTGGGGGATCTGGGCGGTCTATCGTCTGAAGCTGGTCATTCAGACAATGCTCTGGCTCCCCTGACGGTGAGATCACCAGTCAGATCACCGAGCTTGAAGGCCACCTCGCCTCCCCCGCAAAACATCATCCCCGTCCCACTCACCTTCAACCCGCCAAAGGACAATATCACCTTCCAGGTCAAGGTGATCAAATGGAGAACGCCGGCGAATTTCCTGGTCAAAACGCCCATCATTCTGCAGGACGAAAACGGGCCCTGTCCCTTCATCGCTTTGGTCAACACCCTCGTCTTCACCGAGTCCATGTCGCCCATTCCCCCGGGGCCAGGAAGACCTTTGTCGGCTCTCCTGGAAAACAAGGAGATGGTGAGCAAAAACCTGCTGCTGGACCATCTCGGACAGTGGCTTCTCAACATTGGTAGTCGCCAGAACGGGCCCTACATCAACCCAGACGATCTCAACACGTGCCTGAGGCTACTCCCCGAGCTCTACTCGGGTCTCAACATCAACCCGCGATTCGACGGTACCTTTGAAGAAGGACCCGAACTGGCGCTATTCAGAGCGTTTGAAGTGGACGTGGTCCATGGCTGGATCGCAGACCCCAAGGAGTCGTACTACGACGATGTGATCGAGGTGGGATCTTATGATGCTGCTCAATTGCTGCAAATCGAAGCCACCGAAGACGGGAAAATGAAACAGCGAGAAAGAGAGGCGCTGCATCGACAACTAGCGGCCACTTTTGATTTCATGGACGAAAACCCCTCGCAACTAACCTCCTACGGTATCCGGTACATTGAGGAGATTCTGGTCCCTGGATCAGTATGCGTCTTCTTCCGAAACAACCACTTTGCCACTCTATACAAACAGCCCACCTCGGGACGGCTCTTCAGTCTCGTGACAGACAGAGAGCTGTGTGGACGAAACGGAATCGTGTGGATCTCGTTGGAAGGAACCTCAGGCACAGACGATACCTTTTACACCGGTGGATTTGATCTGGTGCAGATGATGACTGATCAGGAACAGGAAGAGTCGAGACGACGAGCTCACCAGACAGTAGAGTCAACCAACGACTTTCATCTCGCCAAACAGATTCAGGAGCAGGACGATGCCGAGTTCGCGCGACAGATCCAAGAACAGGACCAGCAGCAACGTCGTCGGCCTCAGAACACGGCCACCGGATCTACTGGTGCCACTGCTCGAAGACAGCCTCAGGCCCGAAGTGGCAAGGCCACCAAAAGCAAACCCGACAAGACCAAGGGCAAGAAATCTAAAGACGGCAAGGATAAAAAGTGCATTATCATGTGACCCTACAATGTAGATGGACCATCCTTGAAAACCATATAAAAGTTATGAATTACGATTGACGATAGTATGAGTAATTGTAGTCACTGTTAGCTACTATACACCATCTCTTACTATTTCTAATGCTGCATTGCTCTATATATCTATCTATTTCAGCAGCCGCATTCATACCATCGATAACTGTTGCTTCTTTATTAACAGCTAATGAGCTGTACACTCCACTCCTACTATGCAGTGTAGTTATGGTGGTTGTTACGCAATAAATTACCTATGATACTCATACTCAGCTGAGACCGTTTTCTTCGTTGTTCTTCGACTCTTACTCGTCGATCTAACAACTGTTGTTCCTCACCAACTTCCTCGTCAGCTTCCTCATCAACTTTTATCCACCAACTCTCTACCGGGCGCTCTACTCTCCTGCCTTTCGCTTCTTGGGTCGAGGCGCAGGGGAATCCAGCTCCGTCACAAGAGGCAGGTCCTCCTCTATCTTGACCTCGGGATCAAACATGTCGGCCTCGTTGTCAATGTAGTCATCCATGTTGAAGTCCTGCATGGGAACAATGGGGTCGCCCACATTGAACAGATCCGAGGTGGGATCAGGAGTAGGAGCAGAGCTGATGGTGGAAGCTGGCGTGGGCGCAGGCTGCTGCATCGGCGTGGGCTGCTGTTGTTGCTGCTGCTGCTGCTGTTGCTGCTGTTGCTGCTGCTGCTGCAACTGTTGCAACTGCTGCGGCTGGTACCCCTGCTGCTTCTTGAGCCGATCAGTAAACTGGTCAATGTGACGGCCGTGGTCCTGAAGCTGTCGCTGCAGATCGTCAGCCTTCCCGTTTCCGTTGATGTTGAGGTTGTTTCGGGGACGCTCGGCGGACCGGATCAGCTGGTCGTTGGCGCCCTGGAACGCCTCCAGCTCAGGGAATAACGCGCCGGGCGTGCTGGGCTGGTAGTTGTAGTTGTGCTGCATGTTCTGGGAGCCGTGGGAGCTGGTCGAGTTGTTCCGCATGGGCGTGTGGGGCATGTTGTTGTTGCTGTTGTTGTTGGAGTTGTAGTTGTTATTGGAGAGTATCAACGAGGAGTTCTTGTTGAGGTCTCCAAAACCCATAGGAGGCTCCATGGACTGCTGCACAGTCTGGGGGTCCAGCATGGAGGGGGTGAAGTCCGACAGGTCCGTGAGGTCCTGCAGGTTATCGGGCAACTCAGATCCCGTGTCGGTGTCGTACGCCGTAATCTTGTCGTAGTTGTTGTTGTTGTTGCTGTTGCTGTTGTTTTCTTCCCGGGGAGATCCAGTTACAGTCTGCGGCGAGTTGGTCGACGATAGCGGTTGGACACGTGCAAACGAGGGACTGTCGTTGGGGTTGTTTCGGTTGTTGTTGCTGTTGCTGTTGCTATTGTTGAACATGTCATTCATCTCGAAGGGGAAGTTGCCGTTGTTCTCTGCGGCGGCAGCTGCGGCAGCCTCGTTGATCATGTGGGTGGCCTGGGCAGGGTCGGTGTTGCCCAGAAGCAGACGCTGGTTTCTGTTGCCAGAAATGGCTTCGCCCAGCACCTTGCCCTGGTTGCCGTACAGCGAGGCCAGGAAGCGCATGATTCGCTCCAGAGTCTCACCGTGCTGCTTGTGCTTGTCCTTGAAGCCCAGGTTTTCCTGCCAAAGCAGCTGGTTGTCTGTGCGCAGCTTGTTGACCTCCTGGGTCAGGTTGAGCTGGTTGAGCTTGATCTGCTGCAGCTCGTCCATCAGCGTCGTCATGTCCATTTCCTCCTCCTCGTCGCTGCCCTTGGTGCCCTTGTTTCGCACAATGTTGTCCAGCAGGTCTTCGCGGCCTCGGATGAAGTTGGGGCTCTTGAACTGCCACACCTCGTCGTTGGACTGCATGCTGCCCGACGTCACGTCTTGCACCTTGTGCCATCCGTACATGTTGAGCTGCCGCACAAACGACGAGAAGTTGTTGTGTTTGAAGAACCGTGGCAGCACGATTTTCTCCAGCTGTTCGCGGCCGGTGATCTGGAACGACTTGCCGTCAGGCATCCATCGGATGTATTCGTCGTAGGCGGGGTCGTTGACCATGTTCCACAGCTTGAACACAAACGCGGGGCGGCCCTTGGTCTGGCCGCCGCCCTTCTTTTTGTTGTATCCAATCTTTTTGGCGTTGGACGCTGCCTGGCCCTGGCCCTTTTTGACCAGAGTGTTGGACATGATGTGCTTGAGCAAGAAGAAGAGGTGGGGCTTAGAGTCGACTGAAAAGTTGCTACTGAAGAAGCTGCAGGGGGTCTGTGGACTTTGTGTGTGGCGAACAGAGAGACACTACCGCCTGAAGGTGGTGGGAGGGGGAACTGTCGAATGGGGGGGGTGTGGTGGTGATGAAGACGCTTGTAAAGCTTTGTGTTGCTGCAATGGTTTTTGGGTGTGCTGCAGATGCTCACTCTCACACACAACTCTCTTTTTTTACACTCTCGCACTCACGCACACGCACTTTGTCTTTACTGTAGCAGTAAAAAAAGCGTTAGTCTGGTGTTTGCTGGGATTTGGGTAAGTAGGGTAAATCAGAGACAAGTGCGTTGGGTTGGGACAAGCAGGAGCAGACAAGAGCCAAGACAAAAAAAACCGGGGTGTTTCAATTTATCGTACCAGGGCACAGCACAATACCAGGTCGGTGATCGTCTTTCCACTCTATATAATACACAAACAGTCGTAATGCAAATCACACACAACACCTCCGCCATACAGCTTCACCTCCACAAGTACGCCTCCATGCCTCAGCCCCTGATCTCCACGCTCTTTTCACGCAGGCGTCATAATAGCGGGATGTGCATGAAATCAACATTTGCGCCCGGTTATCTTGCATCGAGGCGGATCGCAGTTTAAGCGAGTAGAGTACATTATCAGATTGATTCTTGTGCAAGTGGCCCCTGGTGCAGTGTACTCGCAAGACACTGTTTCATTTTCTCGCTTCTGCTGCCGCTAAAATACTCCACCTCGGCTTATCTTTTCCTCCCTTTGCAAAGTCTTCGTCTCTCTCTCTTTCTCTCCCTCTCTCTTTCTCTGTTCATCAAACATGATGCCTCACTGCTCCTGTTAGACTCCACAATGACACACGGCGGCCAGATTGAGAGGCTAAAAAGCTGTCTCCAGAGTTGCCAATCTGTGTCAGGCAGCGAGATCGGCCTGACGTAGGGGAACCGTGTTCTTTTAAATAACTCACAGATTCTGACCTACTGTGGCTTTTTAGAACAGGTCCTTATTGATCCACGCATTTTATCTGCATGTAAGGCTCTCAACAACATGAACCAAGATGAACGGAACAGTAGTGCTACAAACACCAAACAGCAATTCCACCACCACAATCCACCACATAATCTATAACATATATTACATACATTCTACCAGCTTTGTACCCAGCACTCTACTGATATACTTGTAGCTCTCCATCTAAACAGCTAACCTTGCATGAAACCAACAAGGTTGACCCGATATCACTCTCCTCCCTCACCTTCTGCCTCTGCTCTTCTCTCCAAACACACTCTAGAGCTCATCTCTCATCTTACTGCTGGCTCCCATGGGCATGACAACCACGTACTTGATGTACAAATCGCCATGAGCGTCATCCACACCCATCTGGGGCATGCCATGGTTCGGGATCACCTCAATGTGTCCATGCTGGGTGGGCTCGCCCTTCTTTCGCGTCAGAACCACCTCGGACTCTTCGTCCAAGAACGGAATCTTTCGGATCCAGCCTCCACGAAGCGCCTCCTTGAGAGACAGAGCCTCGGTTCGGAACAGATCGTTTCGTCGGCGTCGATAGCCCATGTTTTCCGTTGGTGCTTCTCGCACCTGCACAATGAGATCTCCAGCGACGATATCCGGCGACTTGTCGGCCTCCTCCTCGAACACGTAGCTGTGGACTCGTGGGGTGCCCGGCTCAATGTACACGTTGTATTTCCGGTCCTCTCGCTGCACCTTGTGTCCTCCGCACTTTTTGCAGGGGTTGGAAATCAGATGGCCCTGGCCCTGGCACTTGGGACACTGCTGCTGGAACTTCTGGATCATCATGCCCATCTGGGCCACCTGGATCACCACGCCGCTTCCGTCACAGCCGTCGCACTTGTGGTTCACGCCATCGGCACTTCCCGAGCCCTCGCAGCTCGAACAGATGCCCTGCAGGTTGACCTGAAGATCCATGTCGAAGCCCTTGAACATGCGCTTCAGAGACACGTCAATGTGGGTCTCTGTGTTGTGGCCCTTGGGAGCCCCCCGTCGTCCTCCTCCATGGCCTCCCCCACCTCCAAAGAACTGTGCAAACAGGTCAAACGGGTTGGTTCCTCCACCTCCACCGTTCTTGAGACCCTCGTGGCCAAACTTGTCGTACTTGCCTCGTTTCTCCTCGTCGGAAAGCACCTCGTATGCCTCTCCAATCTCGATGAATGTCTGGTGCGCCTCCTCGTTGCCGGGGTTCTTATCAGGATGGTACTTCTTACTGAGCGTTCTGTAAGCCTTTTTGATGTCTCTGTCTGAGGCGCCCTTTTTGAGGCCCAGGACCTCGTAGAAATCGGCCTGCGCAGCCACCAGCCACGCCAGGGTGGCCAAAAGAAATACCGCCTGAATCGCCAGTCGCATTGTGTCGTTAGGTTAGTGGATCTCTCTCTCTAGTGAAGCTGGAGCGTCTTCTGCATGAGCCACGGTGTACGTTTAACCCGTCACGTGAGATGCGAGTCTATTCGTGTTAAGGTTGTGGTTTGTCACTTTGCACATAGAGTGACTATTGCAAAAGGTGGAGGAGATGTACGGATAATAGATGCAACCACAAGAGACTACATCAATGATTCACCGCTAGAGCGATATGAGCGCTGTGATTTAGATCACTGAAGAAGCCTTCAGATAGTCTCAGAGAAACGATATCATCAAGTCAGCTTTACCCACGGTTCTTGTGTGACCGTGCAGGATTAGTCAGGTTGAAACGGCGATGCACAGAAAAGGTCTTTTTTCGTCAGATCCGACTATCAGAGTGAACATGAGCTGATCTGAGCAATTCTGGGTACTCTAAGTTCTTCTAAAGTGCTGACTTCACTCTTACTGTAGAGAAGACGATGAGATGCGAGACACAAGATGGTGGTTTGGTGTGTGTGGAATCAAAGTGCAGTGGTGCGGTATTGTGGTTCAGGGGTGGGTAAAAAGGGATGCCATTGATTGCTGTGGAGAAGATGAATTGCGTGGATTATAGCAAATGATCTAGATAATCATGGCTCCCTTTTAGGGCATATCTGTGCGTATCCTCAGAGACCCATGTTACAGCTTTCGAGTATGGACTGTCTGTTTAGTTACATATTACTCTTGCTACAGTTGCTGTTTGTTAGGGTGGAAAATGTCAGAATTGTTCACAAAGGTGGCGAAAAAGGTGCCATAAAGATGAGAATATAACAAATTGCCAAACACGTTGCCAAACACGTTGCCAAACACTGTAATAGCTTCAGATACCCCGTCTAATTTAGAAACACCTCAGAGCCCATTACGTGACACATCTCCAAATCACACACCCCAAAACAAGGTTCCTATCAATGCATAAGGCGGAACAAAATATCTGATTGAGGTTGATGAACTGCAAGGCACTTGTGATCAGCTCCTGCAACACCACCCATACAACATGCGAGAAATCATCACACTTTCATTCGGCCAAACCGCCGGCCACATCAATGCCGATTACTTCAATTCGCAGGAACACTACTTTTCTCTCGCCACCAAATCGACCTCAGACCCCGCCGTTCGGTTCCGAAGAGGAGTAGCCACTGATGGACACACAGAGACCTACAATCCCCGTCTTCTGACCTGGGAGCTCAAAGGAGGATATGGAGCGTTCCAGGCGTTTAACCAATTCTACACAGAGGGCGACAAGAGCCAGCCGCAGGTGTGGAACGAAGGTGAGATCAAGGAGATCAAGGAACAACCCGTGGACAAGAACGAGTACCAAAAGGCGCTTGATCTGGGTCGAGAAAACGCTTCCCAGCTGAGCACAGACACTACGAAGCGATGGACCGACTACAACCGACTGCTCCATCATCCGAAAACTCGCCACCAGCTCGACAATTGGCTTTTCGATCCCGATTCAGCGCCCCAGGGAATCCACAGAGGAGGCGACCAAAAGTGGACAGGGTTTGACGTAGGTGTCAACGAATGGGAAAACGTGCTCGACTCCGATAAAGAGTACCTAGATTCGCATCTACGGTCGTGGGTAGAGGAATGTGACTCGCTTGGAGGCCTCAATGTGGTGGTAGACGACTCTGCTTGGGCTGGAGTGGCTGCAAAGATCCTGGCAAACTACAGAGATGACTTCGATGCCAAGGGAACCGTGGTCACGTGGTCTGTGGAGGCGAAACCTGAAAAAAAGACCCGAGAAACCCAGAAAAACGCCATCCAGACCACCGTGGCTCTCTCGCAGGTTTCGTCCATCTACATTCCCGTGTCTTTCCCTTCCAAGATGCCAATTGATGCCGAGTTCGACCCCACAAGCCCCTGGCATCAGGCTGCTCTGTTCGGACTGTCCGTTTATGAACCATTTCAGCTTTTGTCCACTCAGAGAACCGGAGGGCTGTCCCTGGATGCTATGGCAGCTCTACTGGACACCACTGGTGAACGTAACATTGTGTCCGAGGTGGGAGGTACTCTTACAGATGCTGACGGTGACAAATCGTCCATTCAGTATGATTCAAAGCTGTTCCAGGAGCTCTTTTTGCCCTCGAGAGTGCCTGCAAAGACCCCCCATGTCTTCTCTGATCTCAGCATTGCTAGATTGGAAGATCAGGACGACGACGCCAACAGCTACCGACTGAACCAACCCATGCCCGAGGTTTCTTCTCAGCCCGAATTCACCAAACAGTACGTGAGCTCCAAGACCCGACTTGCAGTCACAACTAAACCTCGACGAACCCTGCTGGATATGGCCAAGTTTGTGTCCATCTACGAGCGTGGAGACGAGCGTGAGGAGATGAAGCAAGAGCTAGGAGACATGGCTTCCAAGTATGAACACGGATGGGAAGACGATAGTGACGATGATGACGATGATTATTAAGGGCGTGGTATGCATCACATATTTCCATGATACAGCTCATAACCGTTCATGACTGACCATAATCAATACATCAACAAGACATCCTCTAGATCCTAACATCTACACGGCGCAACTACAGGTCTCGTATAGAATAACATTTACGGAATGTATCGAAGAAGTCAGTTTACTTCACAGTGCTCAGTCCCTCCTTCCTTCACCAACTTCCATTCTCAGTATCGATGAATCTACAATAGCTTACTCTGATTAGACGTTACACAGACGGGGGAAATTAAGCTATAGCGAATTCATTGCTTATGTAATCAGGCAATGCTCGTGGCCTATCCGTGGAAAATGGATTTGCTCGATAAATACCAGCTTTTTCCCGCTGTAACTTGACACAGTTCTACTTTATGGTTCAATATCACGACGCCAAGGTTTCTTATCGCGTCTTGCCTTGCATAATCTGCGTTAAGAGCCAGAAATATATCTCGTTATACAGGTATATAGCCAATGATTTAGCTATACGAGGGTGGCGCAGCAACTCGGTGGAATGTCACGTGATCAATTTGCTAGTTTATGGCATCAGAGATTAAGCTTTTAAGGTTGCTCAACAAAATGGGTCCGACTTTGTAAACAAAGAGTGCCAAAGCCCTTTGCGCTTGACTAATTTTGTTGAGGCAAATGCCAATCTGTAGTGTCTCTACTGAAGATTGAATGTGGCGTTCTCTTTGGAAAATATGACGAGAAATGGGTTGGTTAAACTAAATGCCTCACATTTGCACCGTCCCCTCAACAGATTCCGTTCACCACCTTATTTCTGCCAGGCGTGGTAACTCCTGAAGTAGATGGTTCGATCAGACACTTCGCAGAAGTTTAGTCAGCTACAGTAACGATACATGACGTACTCGTGCTCTCTGTGGCTCTGCTGTTTTTGAAAAGTTCCTGACTTGATCCCAACATAAAGAAGATTGCACTTTGGTATCAAAGAGCAATCGTTCTGGTGCTCTCATTGCCTCTCTGGTGAGTTTACTGTAGCGTTGATACGAATGAAGCGCTGTGTCTATGTATCTTATATAACGCTGTATTAAGGCTCAGAATTTAGTGAGCATTCGCGATCGCATGCTCTACTCCTCCTTCTGATCGTTCTCCTTGGCTTCAATGTCCTTCTTGAACTGGGCAACGTCAGCAACACCGGTAGCCGAGCCTCCGCAAAGCACAATCACAACGTTAGAGTCACGTTTCAGATCAACGAGATCCTTGAGAGCAGGCAGAACGGCAAGAGAGGCTCCGCAGGCAGGCTCCACGATGACCTGCTTGCTCTCTGCGTATTCCACCAGAGCAGAAACCGCATCATCGTCCGAAACAACGGCAGACACGGTAGGGTAGGTCTGGGCGTTTTCAAACGTTTTATCGGCAACTCTGACGGCTCCTAGAGATGTGGCAATCGACGTGATTCCGGGTAAGGTGACCAAATCGCCCTTTTGGAGACTCTGGCTGAGAGCATCGGCACCGTTGGTTTCCACCACAACCACAGGACAATCTAGCTTGTGTCGTCTGAGACCCTCCACCACACCATTGTACAGTCCTCCACCTCCCACGCTGCAAACAACAGCGTCTGGTGTGATTTTCTGTGCGATTATCTCGTCCACCAAAGTAGAGTTGCCTTTCCACACTGCTGGGTTGTCGAAAGGATGGCAGTAGATTGGCGTTTTGCCCGACTTCTCGAGCCGCGGCATTTCCTCGTTTCGCAGCAAGTCATTGGCTTCGGACCAGTGTTTGCCGTGCACAATGACATCTGCTCCTGCCTCTCTTAGCTTCTCAACCATTCGTGGTTTGGTTGATTCGGGAACCACCACGGTGCACGTGACACCATTTAGTCGTGAGGTGACAGCTGCTGCGAGTCCAGCGTTGCCTCCAGAGCTGGAACACACGTGGAGAGTGTCCAGAGAGGCGTCCGGGTCCGAGTCCAGAGCATCAGAGATGACCTGGGTCATTCCTCGAGACTTGAATGAGCCTGAGGGCTGCAGGTTTTCCATTTTCAGATAGACGTTGTATCCGACCTTGTGGGAGAAGAGGTCGTTCTTGATCAGAGGCGTTTCGATGTATCCTGGTCTCATTGTATGTGTCGTCTGGAGGAGATGTGTTGATGGATGCGGATAAGCAGATCAGCTGTGCTTATCGAAGAGATGGTGCACTTCGACAGGCATGTGCATTGAAAATGGGGTAAACGGCACAACCATCGATACTACCGCTATGGGTTTACTGGAAAGGGGTGAATGTGTGGCTATTTGTTGGTAGTTCATTTTCGATCAATTCCAACCAATTGCTACAGCTTCGAAGTGCATGAAATGCGTTATGAGTGTTGCTCAACTGTGATCCACAAGCTCAAGTGTTTGAAGAACAGGTTCTGGTGGCAACACGCATTGGCATCAAAGCAGCTCTTACTTAATTTGAATAAATATCTGAAAATGCCACAATTAACAGAAAACTCTCCTCTATTTTGCAATTAATTTACCCCAATTTTCCCACCTCCCCATACACCTCTCCTACCTCCTCTTCAGCCCTGCCTCAGAACATGCACGATAACCTACGAGCTAACCAAAGCCAGCAGCCTATCATCTTGACCTCTAGATTACAGCACAACATCACACACCATGACTTCACGATACAGAGTGGAGTACTCGCTCAAACAGCACCGACGAGATGAATTCATCGAGTGGGTCAAAACACTGCTGGCTACACCCTTTGTGCTCCATGCAGGATCCACAGGAGACGGTCGCCCCGGAGACGAAAACCGATCTGTGGTTGAAACCCGACGACGATACGCCGAGATCTTCTACGACGTGGAAAAGCTGATTGAAAACCAGCTGTATCACGATAACAACGACAGCGGAGAGCGGGCCCGACTACGGCAACTGGTGCCTTCTATTGGCCAGTTCTTTACCAAGCTGCCTCTGGAACGAGCCTTCTACACCCAGGACGAGATTCGGTCCATTTCTCACAGACGTTTTGTGTCGCCAAGCTTCAACGACGTGCGGATGATTCTCAATACCGCCCAGGTGATGGCTCTAGCTACAGGACGCCAACCTCTCAAGCTGGTCACCTTTGACGGAGATGTTACGCTGTATGCAGATGGAGGTAACATTGACCCCGACAGTCCAATCATTCCCGTTCTTCTGGGTCTGCTGAAGAATGACATCTACGTTGGAATTGTCACTGCGGCCGGATACTCTGAGAAGGATGGTGCAAAGTACGGAGTCCGTCTCTATGGACTTTTGGAGGCCATTATCAAGTCCGACGTTTTGACCGATAAGCAGAAGAACCACCTGCTGGTGATGGGAGGCGAGTCCAACTTTCTCTTCAAGTTCATTGCCGCCGAGAACCGATTCGAGTGGATCGATCCTGAGCAGTGGACTCTTCCTGAGGTTCGAACCTGGTCGCAGGAAGATATCACCAATGTTCTGAACATTGGAGAGCGGGTGTTCACCAACGCTCTTACCAAGTGCAGTCTCCCTGCCACCATCATCCGAAAGGTTCGAGGTGTGGGCATTGTTCCTCTGCCTGGCAAGAAGATGTCGAGAGAACAGCTGGAGGAAATGGTTCTGGCTGCCCAGAAGACCCTTGAGACCTCCAGGGCCACTGGAAACGTGCAGTTCTGCGCCTTCAACGGCGGCTCCGACGTCTGGGTTGATATTGGAGACAAGGATCTGGGTGTGCGGTCTCTTCAGGCTTACCTGGGCAACATCAAGGGCACTCAGACTCTTCATGTTGGCGACCAGTTTGCCGCTCTTGGAGCCAACGACTTCAAGGCCCGTTTGGCGGCTACCACCGTGTGGATTGCCAATCCTTCTGAGACCGTGGAGATCATTGCTGAGCTCATCGATTACATTGAGCATGAGCGGCAGTGCAGTGCGTGACCGATGAACACGTGACACCATATAGAACTACATTCGAGCACTGTACTGTGGTACAAAAAATACATTAATAAATACTGATATGCTATTGTTACAACTCCAGCTGCATCTTCAACTTGATCTTGAACCCATCCTTGGGGTACGGGACCACGAAATTCGATGTCAGAAAGAATTGGACGATGGGGATGTCTTCCTTGTGATACTCAATGTACCGTTTCTCATCATCGGGAGCCAGAGACTCTTCGTCTGCCACCAGGTTGGCGTAGAACAGATCGTCAATGAGCATCTTGATTCTGTCTCCGTAAATGTCCACCAGATCTTCGTACTCGCTTTCTGTGATCTTGGTGCTCTTTTTGAGATACGAGTCGGCTATCAGTCGCGCCAGAGTTCCCTTGATGAACCTCAGACCACTGGAGATATCGTTTCCTGATAACTGGCTCTGTTCCTTCAACTGAGCTTGTAGTAGTTCCTTTTCGTAGTTGGGGCCCTTGCGACTTCTTTCACGCGTCTCCTTCAACTTGGCTTGAAGCATCTCTGTCAGCTTCTTGTGTTCCTGTTTGAGATTCCTCTCTGCCCTGATACTCTTTCGCAGTTGTTTGGCTTCCTTCTCAAGTGCACTTTCTAGCGAAATGTTGTTGTTGATGCTATCTTCCACGGCCTTGCCAGCAAATAAAAACGACAAGGTGCCCACATCCTCCTTGTCAATGCCCTCGATATGCCTTAGAGTCCTTTCCAGACCCACATACCGCTTTTGTAGTGCTGTTAGAGGATCGTCTTCCCTAGCAGGTGTAGCTTCAGCTGATTCGCCCTCTTCCTCCTCCTCTTCGTCAGAAAACCCAAAGTCATCGCTGGCCTTCTTTTGTGTCGGTTTAGCGGTTCTCAGAGCCTCGCATTGTCGAGTCAGCTTGTGTAGTAACGGCTGGATCCGCTCAGAATGGTACTCGTCCGGTACAGTGTGGAGAAAGTCGTCGAGCTCCTGTCCTTCCGACACAAATACGCCACTGAGCGTTGTGTCTGTGCGTGTTTCCCATTCGTAGCTTTTTTGCACGCATCGAGCCAGAGCAGCCTTTCGTGACATGTTGTGGAAATGTCGTGATACAAAACATCAATGTTACGCGTCGTGCATGAACCCGCAGGTCATAATCTGTAGCCCTTTGAAACGGTAAAAATTAGATGCTGGATACACCATGTCACACTCCTTTGCTTTGGTATAAATAAATATCGTATTGTACATACTAGAAATAGTTGTTTCCCCTGAGACTCTCGAGAGGATCGTGTTTCTTGAGGGGAGGAGCAGAAGGAGCCTTATCGGGAACATCGAGCTTCATATCTTGCACACAGGTCCATTCTTTGGATGAAGGTCCAAACTCTTTGGTCAACGATTTGATGAGCACGTTCAGTTTCTCTTCCAGAACCTCCTTCGAGTTGTTTTGTTTAAGGGTTTCTGCGTTCAACGCACCCTTGACGGATGAACTGGACGAACTCTTGTCTGCCACCTTTTCCCTTACCCCTCCCTCCCTCTCCTTCTCTTTGCCCTTCTCCTTTGGTTTAGTGTCCTCCTTCACCTCCTTCACGTTCTTGGTCTTCGTCGTCTTCTTTCTGTTCTTCTCAAACAGAGATCCGCCCATGAGCTCTTCATTGCGGGCGTTAAAGTCCTGATCTTTGGAAAATGTATGTTCCAGAATGGTGGCAAATTCCACAGCCGACGTGGCCTTGTTGCCGAGATTCTCTGCCTCCAGACGCCACTTGAACGGCAGACGCATCACCACCACGTTGTACACATCCTGGATATCAATGAATCCGCCCGCTCCAGCTTCGCCGTAAAGACACTTGTTGATTTCTCGCTCGGACTGAGCCCTGCTGACGAGACGAGCCACGTACGAGAGGTACCGTTTGAGTCCGCCTCGTTTCGAAACAGCCACGTTTTCAAGCAGAGACATTGTGTGTGAAACGAACTCTTCATCGTCCTTGATGGCGGCGAATTCTCCGACCACAAACCGTCGGATTTCACGCCACGAACCGGCCAACACTCGCCGGTGCATATCCTTCAGATCTTCCTCGATCTCCAGCTTGTCTAGACCCTCCACGTCGAATGTTCTGTATCCAAACTCGGCCTCCAGACTGTAGATGACCCCTAGAGAGACAAAGAAGGGGAGATAGTAGACGAGATAAAACTCGAGGTTCTCCACATCGTTGTCTCCGTTCCATGCCGCAAATATCGCTCGGATGATCGCCTCGTACTCCCAGATGAAAGTCCGCATATCTGTAGCTCCTACCCACTTCATGAGATTGGACGTTTCGCTCAGCTGTTCAGAAGTGAAGGGAATGTGTAGCGTGTTGGGGTCGGCTGGAAACGGCGGCTCGTCGTTGTCGAGTTTGACCATGGAAAACGTCTTCTCCAGCTGATCGTCGTGTATGATTATCGTCTTTGCAAGAGCCGCTACTCCATCAGAAGAAGAATGCATGCTGGAGTTGCGATCTGGACCCATGAGGTCCGGCACGTCGTTTCCGTTGATCTTGATCGAGTTGGTGAGCTCCTCAATCTCCTGCTGGGTCAGCTGGGCGTCCTCCTCGCCATCGTCATCGCCAGAATGTGTCTCTTCGTCCACCTCTTCGATTTTGCCGTTGGAGTGCTCCACCAGCACCTCCAGAGCCGAAGACAGCGACCGTTTTTCCATCGGGTTGAGCTGGTTGAACACGTCCCACACCTGCTCCATGGTGATCTCGCCCATGTCCGGGAAGCCCTGTTTCTTGAGTATCTCGTCCATCGTCGGTTGGGGTGAGTGGTGTCTTTGTTCGCGTGGTTAATTAGAATTTTCCAGTATTTGATCTGAGTTACGCAGGCAGGATGGCGGGCTAGGGAGGAGGTGGTAAATTGAATAAAATCGGGCAATTCTCAGAAAAAAGTTAACAGCAGACGACATTGCTATTGAGTGTGTTCAAAAAGCTACAAGAGGAACCCGTTGACTGGTCGTTCTCTGCATTCAGCAGCAAAATGTGACCCTCTCGAAGTACTTACAAGTACTGCATACAGTTGAGGCTCATTGTAGCAGAATAGTAACATCTACAACAGGCATGTGTAAGAGGTTCAGTATACGGGACAAATCTGAGTCAGAAGTTGTCATTTGCAAAAAAATCCCATCACTGAAATTATCTGAGTGACTCTACTGCACACGGCATACTTACTTGCAGAGTGTAGGCCGTTGACATTCGGTCATCCAGTTGACTAGATTACTTGAGCCCTCTCCACTATACTGCAAGTTATTGTTAGCATTGTTAGCCCAGCCATCCCATCGCCAGCTCTCACGACTGCACTCAAACTCAGCCACCTCAGAGACTGCACTCAGAAAGCCACTCGTGCTGGTAGCTTCAAACTTCCAACGTCGTATTGACCAGATACGGCTCCTCCACCTTGAGGTACTTGTTCTTGGTGCCTTTTGAGAGCCTTTTGAGAGCCTTGTAAGAGTTAGCCTTATGAGGGTTGAGTTACGGGCGAGTTGGATGGCTCAATGGAGTCATCCGTAGGGACAGAATCGTACAGAGTAGTAGTGCTTCGTAAGCTGCCTGTATTGTAAGAGTGAGAGCTCTCGTATTTTACAGTACTTCCTCACCCACACTACAAGTACCTCCATACCATCCACCTCAACAAGTCAAACCATGATAAGATGTCCGTACCGATCAAAGTTAGGTGGAGGGGTGAGATCTGTGAAACATTAGCCAGTGTGTTGAGCCGAGGTTTTGCTATATATAAGGTCCTGCTTTACCTCCACAAGTAGCCCCCACTCATCCCCCACGTTTAAAAACCATCATCTGCTGTACATTACCAGTTCCAATATGTACAATCCTTTTGGCAAGGACGCTCCGCTCTTGCATCCTGATATGCGTCTCTGGCAACCTAACCTGCTGTATATAACCTACTTTACCCCACATTTTCCGACTACTGTAGGAGTATATATATACTTTGAGGAGTCGTTGGTGGGCTCTAGTTTCGATTTCCATCTTCTCTGACTCGAACTTCACTCCCCCCCTTCTCTCATCTCATGTCTCAAATCATCCACAAGTCTGCCTGGCAAGATGTCCCTCTATCCACCTTTTTCTACGGAAACGTGACGGACTATCTCCGGACTAAAAAGTCGTTTGGATCCGACAAAATCGCCTACATTGACGCAGAAACAGACGAGGGGATTACCTACAAACAGCTGTGGAAGCTGGCCAACGGAATCTCGGCCGTCTTGTACCATTACTATGGAATCGGACACTCCAGAGCCCCCGTGGCTTCAGATCATACTCTCGGAGACGTGGTGATGCTACACGCTCCAAACTCGCGTTTCTTCCCGTCGCTGCACTATGGAATGCTCGACATGGGCTGCACCGTGACCTCTGCCAGTGTCTCTTACGATGTGGCTGATTTGGCCCATCAATTGCGAGTTACAGACGCCAGTCTGGTTCTGTGCTACCAAGACAAAGAGAACAATGTGCGACAGGCAATTAAGGAGGCCCGAAAGGACGCTGCGTTTCCAGGAATCACCCACCCGGTGCGAATTCTCCTCATTGAGAACCTCTTGACCATGGCCTGCAACATTTCCGACGAGAATATCGACCAGGCCATGTCCAGAAAGTTCCAATACTCGCCCCAAGAGTGCACTAAGCGAATTGCGTACCTGTCAATGTCTTCAGGAACTACCGGCGGAATCCCAAAGGCCGTGCGACTGACCCATTTCAACATGTCCAGTTGCGACACTCTTGGAACCCTGTCAACTCCCTCGTTTTCTACTGGAGACGACATTCGAGTAGCAGCGATCGTTCCAATGACCCACCAGTACGGCCTGACCAAGTTCATCTTCAACATGTGCTCTGCTCACGCCACCACCATTGTTCATCGTCAGTTCGACCTGGTCAAACTGCTGGAGTCCCAGAAGAAGTACAAGCTCAACAGACTCATGCTGGTTCCTCCGGTGATTGTCAAGATGGCCAAAGATCCGGCGGTGGAGCCGTACATTGCGTCGCTGTACGAACATGTGGACTTCATCACGACGGGAGCAGCTCCTCTTCCTGGATCTGCCGTTACCAACCTGTTGACTCGAATCACAGGTAACCCTCAAGGTATCAGACACTCTCAATCTGACAATAGACCCCCCCTGACCATTTCCCAAGGCTACGGACTCACAGAAACTTCTCCTCTGTGTGCCGTGTTTGATCCTCTTGATCCCGATGTCGATTTCCGATCAGCGGGCAAGGCCACGTCTCACGTCGAGATTCGGATTCTGTCTGAAGACGGAATCGATCAGCCCAGGCTTGCCCTTGACGATCTGTCGCATCTGGACGGTATGCTGAAACGAGACGATCCTCTGCCCGTGGGTGAAGTGCTCATCAGAGGCCCCATGATCATGGACGGGTACCACAAGAACCGCCAGTCGTCCGAAGAGTCCTTTGACCGGTCCCATGAGGATCCCAAAACCCTCATCCATTGGCAAGACAAGTGGCTCAAGACTGGTGATATCGGTATGGTTGACCAAAAGGGCAGACTCATGATCGTCGACCGAAACAAGGAGATGATCAAATCCATGTCCAAACAGGTAGCTCCCGCCGAGCTGGAATCGCTTCTGCTGAACCATGACCAGGTCATTGACTGTGCCGTCATCGGGGTCAACTCGGAAGCCAAGGCCACCGAAAGTGCCCGTGCCTTTTTGGTCCTCAAGGACCCTTCCTACGACGCCGTCAAAATCAAGGCCTGGCTCGATGGACAGGTTCCCTCCTACAAACGTCTGTATGGAGGAGTAGTCGTGCTCAAGAACGAACAGATCCCCAAGAACCCCTCTGGAAAGATTCTCAGACGAATCTTGAGAACCAGAAAGGACGATTTCATCCAGGGTATCGACGTTAGCAAGCTGTAACCACCGTTAGTACGTACTTACTTAGACATATTTACATTATTTACATACTATTCGCCACCTTCGGACAAAAGAACTAGACGCTCGATAGAAGCCAGATGCTTGCCGTAACTGTACTTCTTCAACGACGCCAGATGAGGCTTAATAATGCTCACCAAAAGATCGAAATCCTCTCCCTCGCTGACATCCAGCAGCTTCTGGATCACGTAGTTGGCAAACTGATCCTTCATCATCACGGTGATGGGAAGAGTGCCATCCTCTCGCTCGGTGGCAATCTCCTCAATCAGAGCCCGGCGCTGCCGCCGGTTTCCGTAAATGACACACTTCTCTACAACGTTGGACGCAAACTTGTGCCGCGAGAAAATCAGCACGTGCTGCTTGATCACCAGCATCATGGCCTCCTTGTCGTCCGGAGCTCCCTGCTCCAACACATGCTGAATCACGTAGTTTCCATACTGGTCCTGGATCAAGTGGAAGGCGTAGTTGTGCAACTCGGCCAGAATGGCCGCCTGGGCCTCCTCGCAGTGCTCGAGCATTCGCTGAATGACTCGGCAGCCGTAGGGGTGGGTGGCCAGCTGGTACACCTGCTCGTTGAACGCGTTGATAATGAACTGAATGTGCTGAGGGGGGATCTTCTCAATGGCCTTCTGGATAACGTGGTTTCCGTTCTGGTCCTTGACACATCGCAGCACATGCTTGTCCAGCTCGTTGATCAGGTGGGCCTGCTTGGCAGTATCGACGTACTCAATGGCCTTTTGGACCACTCGACAGCCGTACATCTGCAGAGACAGGCTCAGCACATGGCCTTCCATCTGTTTAGTCAAAACTGCCTTCTGGGCGTTGCTGCCGTGCACAAAGAACTTTTGCACCACGTAGTTTCCAAACACGTCAGTCATGAGCTGGAGAGAAGAAGGTCGAATCTCCTCGAAGATAGCGCTCTTCTCCTCGCCGCTGGCAGACTCGAGCTGCTGCTGAATGAACCGCGATCCGTGCTGGTCGCCACTGAACTCCACAATGTGGCCCTGCAGGTCCTTGAGCTCGAACTTCTTGGACTTGTTGTTTCGAAAGTCTTCGAGCAGAGGCGATCTGTAGCCGTCTCGCTTTCGTCGCGACGACGACGAGGGAGGGGCGCTGGTGGCCGCACTGTTGGTGTCACGAGACTCCACTCGAGGGGGAGTGGGGGTGGTGGGCACAGCCGTGGTGGGGGTTGCCGAAGCAACGTCAGCAGCCTCACCACCAGCTCCTGCTGCTGCTGCTGCTGCTGCTGCGGCAACAGCAACATGGTTGGCTTTATTGTTGGGGGTGCGAGCGGTGACGGGCTTGGCGACCACCTGCTCGGGAGAGCCCTTCTTCTTGGACGCCTCGACCTCATCGTCCATTCCGTTGGGGAAGAACTCTTTGACTCCGTACTTGCGGGGGGAAGGTCGGCCACGGAACCCGTAAAAGTCGTGGCCGTTGGCAACAGAGGCGGTGGGGGCCTGTGGCGACTGCGTGAGTCCGCCCAAGCCTCCAATGTTGCCTCCCATGCCGCCCATGCCGCCCATGCTCATGCTGGCAGGCCCCAGGGGAGCAGCAGCAGCAGCAGCAGCCACACCGGCAGGCATGCCACCAGGAGCAGCAACGGGCATCACGCCTGCTGCACCGCCAGGGCCGCCCGCGCCACCGCTCATGTCAGCGCCATAGTCGTAGTATCGCTCGTAGGGCACGAATGGAGTGAAGGACTGCATCTGGTCGGTGACCTCGTCAATGTGCAGCTTGGCCTGCTGAGCGGGGGGAGACCCGGTGTTGTTCCAGATGGGGCTGGCGGACGAGGTGGAGGTTCGTCGCGACACGAGCCCAAAGCCGGAGGCGTCTTCGGGCGACGCCTTTCGCGAGCCCAGGTTGAGCTCGGCGTCTCTGGTGGCGTCTCCGATGTTAGAGAACCGCGACAGAAACGAGGAGCCGCCTGCGGGGATGGGCGCGTGGGCCTGGGGCTGGTTGAAGAGCTCCGAGGCCTGGAGGTGGGGCCGTTGCATCTCCACGTCGTTGAAGCTGAAGTGCTTGGAGGCAAACTGGTCCGGGTGGGGGCCTACCATGGACGAGTCTCTGCGGAGATCGTTGCCGGAGCGGATGAGCGAGATGCCGCCGGAGAAGGAGCCGCTTCGGATGGGGTTGTAGGCCGGGTTGATTTCTTCGCCCTGCGAGTTTTTGCGGCCCACGCCACCGGGGGCCAGGTCTCGTTCTTGCTGGAACGACGGGGCTCGGGACCATGTTGGGGTGTCTGTGTTAGATGGCGGCTCTTGGGCGACCGGGTTGTGGCTGCTGCTGTGGTAGTACTCACCCCATATGCCTCTGGAGGGCGGAGACCGGTCCCAATTGTTGGACTGGGCGCGGCCGGTCATGTTCTGTTGTTAGTCTGGGTGTTAAGCTGGGTGTTAAGCTGGCAGGAGAGCTGGCAGGAGCAATGTCGTGGTTCCGTGGAGTGCTGGAATAACTGCTCTCAACACAAATGGGGGGGGACTCACCTGATATGGGCTATTTGTATCTGTGTAGGTGGTGCTCGCCATGTTATGGGGCCCGGGGGTTATGGGAGCTTGGGGGGAGGCGATTGCGTACTTTTCCGAGCTGCTCTGTGGGGGATGGGGTGTGGGAACAAAAAATGTGGGTGGAGCAGGATGTGCGAATTGCGCCGTGTCGAGGGCCGGGGGGGAGGTCAGCTGAGAGACGTGTGGTGGCACAGCTGGCGGCGGGTCCTCGGGAGTAGGTTGGGCTGATGGTGATGGCGTAGGTACGATACTATCTTCACTATCGCGGTGGAGACGGAAGCTTTTCGCCTTTAGGGTCTGCTTGTGTTTTACACCCACACAGAGTGCGTCAGTCTTTGGGTGCTGTGCTGGAAGGGCCGGGCTTTGAGTTTGGATGGTGCAATTGACGGGTTAGGGTGCAACGACATAAAGTAGATGGATGGGGCCTACAGTACGTGCTGGGGGGTACTCAACCTGTCGCAAACGGCATGAAGAGTGTTGTATGTAACTCGAAAGAGGTCCCGTGACTTGGTCTGCTTGTATACGACCTTCCCCCACCACCACCAACTCCACCTGCTTCATTTCGCTCTCCTGCGCTTACTCACATGAGCCGAAGCCAAACTTAGCTACGCCTCTAGCCCAAGACTAACACCTCCAGTTAGCTGGTACAATACGGAGCTTCTATGACGGACCTTCCCCTCATGTCGGATAGCAGGGCCCGGGCCGGGTCGGGCATTATGGCGATTGCGAGGGCCAGACTTGTCTCCATACGCACTCTGAAGCCAAACACCCACATAATAAACACCTCGTTTACATAATCATGGTTTCATTTCGCTGGTGGTGCATGAAACAAACCGTTTTATATTGGGGGGCGTGCAGTTTTTCACCGTCTCCAAAAATTGGCACTGCAGCTTCTGGACCGCCACGGCTCCTCTCTATTATGCACAAAAGGGGCTTGTCTTCCCCCCTGCCCATGTCACGATGACTCAGCCAATGGTAATCGGTAATCGGGAGTAATCAAAGGTCTAATTGTGATTACGATATGCTCAGCAAAACACTCGTGCGACCTACCAGGACAAATTGTAAATACAATAATAATGAGGCACACCTCGTTTGGTGCAGGTTATGGAAAATGATGCAGCATACAGGTATCTCCAAGATCTAGGCCACACTAGTACAAGTAGGAGCAGGGATGGTCCGAATAATGCGAATCAACGGGCTCGTTACTGCAAGTAATTTACTTGTCCAGGGCTATGTTTGATTACTTTTTTGACACCTATATTTAGGACCTGCAGATCCTGATAAGCTTTGTAAGATACAATGGATAAGCCACAGAGTTGGGCTGAACAAGATGGGGGTAGAGGGATTGGGGGGTTGGTTATCGCAATGTAAATAGTATCACCAGGCACCTCTTTTTTTGGCCGTGCATTTCGTGGTTTTTCATTACACTTTTCAATTTCCCCTGATTTGTTCTCCATTTTTCAAACCACAACGCTCCCCTCCCTCTCCCAAAATAACCAGGTGTTACTCACTTTTGGCGTCTGGAACAAGAATGGATGGACACTGTTGCTCATTCCTGGTACCCAACGGCAAGACGGGCTTCTCATGACCATCCTACAGTTTCCTCCCTCTTCTCACCTCTTACTAATCATCCCAACCAGCACAACTACACCACACATCTCATGCACTCTAAGTTAATGTAGAACGCGACGCGACCTGATCTCTTGTACATCTTTCTCACTCTTCTGCACCCTCTCAACAACACATGAAAACATACCGAGCCAAGCGAAAATACCTGTCGGACTCGGAAGACGACGTGTTTTCATCGTCGCCAGCACACTCGCCCGAAACCTCGCCGCTGAAACCGTCCAATGAATCGAAACTGAACACAAAAGCAGCCCAACCCGTGTCACCATGTCTGAAACGAGCAAAGGTGGTGAAGAAGCCAGCAAACACAAAGGCCCCGGTCCAGATGACCCTGTCGCTGGGACAGACCACCTCCACCACGTGCAAGACGTGCGGAATGACCTACCAGGTGGCCTACGCTCCTGATGTCTCTGCTCACAAGAGTTTCCACAACACGGCTCTCAACGGGCCCAAATGGAAGCCGTCTGTGTCCGCCGTGGTGGTGGACAAGTCCAAGACGTACACGGTGTACAAGTCGCGGCTGCTGAGTCACCCCTGTGTCAGCCAGTTTCTGAAACTTGTCAACTCGGAACTCAACGCCCCAGAACCCATCTTGTCGTCACAGGCTGCTGTCTACGTGTACGTGGTGGACCAGCGTGCTGTGGGGTGCGTGCTGGTGGACAGAATCACCAAATGTCGTCACCTGGACGTTGAAACGGGGACTCTGGAGCCCAAAGAGTTCCCTGCCGTCATGGGAGTGTCTCGAATGTACGTGTCGCAGCTGTTTCGACGAACAGGCATTGTGACCAAACTACTGGACTTGGCCAAGAACGACTTCATCTACGGAATGGAGCTAGGCAAGAACCAGGTGGCATTCACCCAGCCGAGCGAGGGAGGTCTCAAGGTGGCCGAAAGTTGGGCCGGATCCGTTCGTGTCTACAGAGAAGGAGAGTAGACCTTTGGAGATCATGGAGACGCGTGTGGAACGCGTGTGGAACGGCTAGAATTTGCATTCTTCTAGTCAGCATTAGCATCATAGCATTAATACAACTAGTTACATACAGTACGTTCAAGTCATGCTCAAATAGTATTAACTAGATGGGGCCAGGAGCGTTAGTGGCAATAAATAATAAAGGGGGGGTTAAATCATTGTGGGCGAAGTTTTGGGTGTGCGGCCTCGTCTGCTGAAGTTGGGGGGTCTGTTGGCATCAAAGTCGACGGGCATGAGGCTAGGAGAGTCGATGCCTATCGAGAACTCCTCGTGGGGGATCATGGGCGAGTCCAGCGCCAGATTGCTGTTGTTTTGCGAGGACTTGAGAAGATCGTCAAGAGACAGCTTTCGGAGCCCAGGGGGCAAATTGCCGCCGAAATCTCGATCCTCAAAGTTGACGGGATAGGCCACCTGAGGGTTCACCAGAGACATGAGGTTGGAGCATCTGTGGACCACTCCATCGGGCCACATGTCGCTGGAGGCTGCAGAGTACATCCACAGATCGAGCGTCTCTTCAATGCTCTGGGCGTACAGAATTCCGAGGATCACGGCCTCCATGTAGAAGCCCAGCTGTTGGTAGACATGGATGGCCTGGTGAGCCAGTCCTAGAGACAACAGAGTGGTGCAGACGTAATGGGTGTCGAGAGCAGCCGAGGGAAGACGTCTTCGGACTCGGGAAATGTGCACGGAGATGGCCTTATCGACCTTGGTGGGTTCTCTATCCAACAGAGACAAACACAGGAGAGCTGTGGATTGTGTGGGGGACAGTGTGCTTTCGAGCGAGTCAATGTTGAGCGTGTAATCGCTGTCGTTCAGCCATTGGCCCAGGTAGAAGTTGGCGATGGTGTTGTCTTCGGTTCTCTGGCTTTGAATGAGCTCGTAACAGGACGATTCCCAATCAAACAGGACTCTGAGAGCCTGCGATTCCCAAGACAGGTTTGGGGCCAGGCCCCTTTCGACTGTTGGATCAGGCACAGACATTTCTATGTGGAAGAGCGAGATTCGCGAGGTATCGATGGGGAGCAATTCGTTTCTGGTGGGCGTGGTGTGGCCTGAGAATCGGGTTTTGGGTCGGCAGTTGAGCAGAGGTTTGACGGGTTGATCGTACTCGGAGCCCGGTAGTGTGTCTGCTGAGGTGTTGCTGCTGCGAGTGTTTGAAAATGCTGAAGAGGGTCCGTCCGATTCGTCGTCCCAGGAGTCAGACTGGGCACCGGCTGAAGGAGGAGGAGGAGGAGGAGGGGGGGCTTCTGTGGGGATAGGAATGAAGGGGGTTCTTCGAGGAAGAGGTCTAGGAGGAGAGGGCAAGAGTTCAGGAGCGGGGACAGGAACGGCAACCTGCTGCTCCACGCTTTCTTGACTGCTATCGCTTCCGCGTTTTTTATTTTCCGCCTTCTTCTCTCCTCCAACGAGATCCAGGAACTCGATCCCGGCGGTGGTGGCCAGCCATGCCTTGCCTCGGTTGCTTTTGATGCTGCAAGACACAACCTTTCCTGTGGAGATGATTTTCGTGGAAACGTTCGACGTCTTGACGTTGTGGATACACACTCGCGAGTCGTTGAGAGCGTGGAATAACGACCCACCCTTAGTCCACCAGATGGGGGACGCACTGAGCTCCTTCGGGCAGTCCAAAGCACCGGATCTTTCTCACCATGGACTTAAGACTCACAGACCACACCTGGACCTTGTTGTTGGAGTCGATAGCAGCCAAAGATTGGTTAGAGGCGTCTCGAGACGAGTAATGCCATGCTGTAGAAAGAGCGTAAGCGGGAGTTGTGGCAGGTTCGGGCTCGGTATCCTTGGAGAAGTCGGACCCTGAGCCTCGCGAACTTAGCTTGAATGTGTGGTAGACTTCCAGTTGGTGTGTGATTCTGAGCACGGTGATGGAGCCGCTTTTGTGTGAGATGGCAAAGATGTTGTCGCCGCAGGGAGCTGCCGAAACCGAAGTCACGGCGCCTCCGATGATGGCTCCAAACGGGTCCATCGAATGGGTGACTGTGTTGACTCGGTAGAGGGTTCCGTTGGTGGTACTCAACACCAGAGCGGTTCCATCAATATTCCAGCACACGCTGGTGAAGATTTCCGATTTCGGCAGCTTCCACTCGGCCACCCGGCCAAAGTGGTCCTTCTTCTTGGTCACGTCGAAAGTCGCCAGATGAAGCACGTTGGCAGTGTCGAAAGTCGCCAGCTGAGCCTTGTGGGCGGTCATGAACCGAATCTGGGTCTCATCAGACACCTTGTAGCCGGCATTGGGCACTCGGGTCAGGTTGGAGGGGTCGTGGGTGTAGACGGTCGCAGCGTCGGGCTCTACCACTGCCAGGGCAGGTCCACAGATCTCCACCAGAACTTTGGGGGCAGCTGGAGGCAGACAGTTGTAGGACATTCTGCGTTTGTGCGTGGAAAAGTAGAGGGAGATGAGAAGAGAAGAGATGAGACGAGATGATGATGGCGAGAGACTCTAGAGAGCGGTGATTTCAAGCCATTATGAGCCGATCAGTTAGCATAACTCCAGAGTGCACTGTTTCCCAGTTAGGCAGGTGGAACTATTGAATTAAGCTTTAGCGTTTAGAGATCGTAACTCTCGTCTTTGTCCTTGGCTGCACACCTTGCATTTTACACAAAACCAAGCCTTGGCTTTGCGTTTTCCACAGGAGCCTCCATAATATCACACCTTTGGAGCCCTGTCGATACTCTCTCTTTTAGGGCATTTTAGTGGGGGCCCGAATGCGCGAGGCTCTCAACGGCCGGTCTAAGCAGGCATCTGGGCATAATAATAAACAATAGGGCGGAAAACCTACCAAAGGCTGGCTGTTGTTATGGTAGGTCTCCTCTCCGCTGCCACTCTTTCATTGTTCGCATCTCATTGTCACACACGTCCAACTTCTGATCTTCCCTAGGGGTGTCGATCGATGAACAATAGGGGGGGAGTGCTGTGTAATTAGGAGGATTCACGGAGAGGATGTAACGGTATGTACGTATGTAGTGTATGTACGTACTGAAGCGTGAAAACAGTGGACTGGATTCGCCCACTGTCTGAATCCGTGCACCGCCCTCTACATCGTTTGTTATGATTCCTCATGCCATAAGGCTTTTTAGCACGCCAATATCGCCATGTTCTCTGCGTTGGTCTATGGAGCCGGAGTCGAGTTTTAAACTCGGCCCACAAGTACACAGTAAAGTAAAGCACAAGCTCCTATTACTCTACTTGTACTTGTGGTCAGTGCATACCCACTATAACACCCCCCTCCTATTGTTCGCGGGTTCTGCAAGATTGGGTGTGGGTATGGTTCCTGGAGAGAGAGAGAGAGAGAGAGAGAGAGAGAGAGAGAGAGAGAGAGAGAGAGAGAGAGAGAGAGAGAGAGAGAGAGAGAGAGAGAGAGAGAGAGAGAGAGAGAGAGAGAGAGAGAGAGAGAGAGAGAGAGAGAGAGAGAGAGAGAGAGAGAGAGAGAGAGAGAGAGAGAGAGAGAGAGAGAGAGAGAGAGAGAGAGAGAGAGAGAGAGAGAGAGAGAGAGAGAGAGAGAGAGAGAGAGAGAGAGAGAGAGAGAGAGAGAGAGAGAGAGAGAGAGAGAGAGAGAGAGAGAGAGAGAGAGAGAGAGAGAGAGAGAGAGAGAGAGAGAGAGAGAGAGAGAGAGAGAGAGAGAGAGAGAGAGAGAGAGAGAGAGAGAGAGAGAGAGAGAGAGAGAGAGAGAGAGAGAGAGAGAGAGAGAGAGAGAGAGAGAGAGAGAGAGAGAGAGAGAGAGAGAGAGAGAGAGAGAGAGAGAGAGAGAGAGAGAGAGAGAGAGAGAGAGAGAGAGAGAGAGAGAGAGAGAGAGAGAGAGAGAGAGAGAGAGAGAGAGAGAGAGAGAGAGAGAGAGAGAGAGAGAGAGAGAGAGAGAGAGAGAGAGAGAGAGAGAGAGAGAGAGAGAGAGAGAGAGAGAGAGAGAGAGAGAGAGAGAGAGAGAGAGAGAGAGAGAGAGAGAGAGAGAGAGAGAGAGAGAGAGAGAGAGAGAGAGAGAGAGAGAGAGAGAGAGAGAGAGAGAGAGAGAGAGAGAGAGAGAGAGAGAGAGAGAGAGAGAGAGAGAGAGAGAGAGAGAGAGAGAGAGAGAGAGAGAGAGAGAGAGAGAGAGAGAGAGAGAGAGAGAGAGAGAGAGAGAGAGAGAGAGAGAGAGAGAGAGAGAGAGAGAGGGGTTGGAGAAGGTCCGAAGAAGCCCCTATAGCTTGATGGGAGACCTTGCCATTGTTATTCGAACGCCCACCTTGACCCTGGATATATATTATCAGCTACTGTACCGTCGTACGCACGGGAACCCGGTTCGTTTGAGTTGAACGCGTCGACATGCCAAACCCAATAGAGGTTAGCTTCGCATGGAATGTATCTCTAGTGTCAACTACGTAATGGCCCTTTCTCACCATCAACAACTAATGCTGGTCCTTTTCACCTGGTCTCACCTGTGCTGCTGTCTCACTTCAGAGGCAAAGAAGAAGCACAGAAAGAGACACGCGGGGACAAAGATAACGGGCAGTTCAGCAGTACCAGGTAGCAGCAGGTGGAGGAGCCTGCTTAGTGGACGTGTCTTACTTAGCCCATACAAAAATACAAACAGGTTTTCAACGCGCTCTAATAGTCCACCGATACTTCCGGAACCAGCCCTTACATTCCCATACAGCGTCGTGTATTGGACCTACTTGTAGCCTTGGTATACCACAGATTAGGCACTCCCATGTTTACGAGTACACGCGATGTTTAGGTCTGGTGCATTGTAGCCCTGTCCCTGAACCCCGGAATCGATCTCCAGAGGCCGGATTCGATCGTCTCTAATTACAACCCTGACCTCTCTCCACCCATACGCACATGATACAGTGGGGCTGCGCATCACCCGACTCACAAGAGCTCATTCTTACCCGTGCCGGTCTTGTATGTACATACTGTAGGTCTTTTGTTGTCTCTCTTTTGCCGTGATCCGAGGTCCACCATGTGTATCGTGTACCAACTGGACTCCGTGCTTTCTATCGACTGTACAAGAGTAGGCCACGTGATGTAAACATGACAGCGGGAGCAGCTCAAAAAGAGCCCAGCCCAGAAAAAACCTGAGCTATGCTCTCGTTAGCATGACGCAGTGCCGCTCTCATGCCTTTTCCATGGAATGGTTCGGGACGGGTCTGTCGACTAGAAGACAAGTAGAAGACCTGCTACATCCGGTTTGCTACAGATAGTCTCTGTTCCTCGCCCTTTTTTCTCGTTAACACTCGTTTTCGCTACTTTCACGCAGGGTCAGCTTTATACGTACGAAGCTGATCTCGTACTCGTACCGAACACAAACACGAAAATATGCTCGCCGTTGAAAGCGATGTCTTGTCCCAATCAGACAAGGAGGAGCCCCCATCAGGGTTTTCTCTTTGTCTCCAGATTTCTGTGGAATGTCTGGAGCAACATAAGGTTTCGCTTGTTGTGGAATAAGGTTAGGTGTCGTTTCCATAGAAACAAAAACACTGGAATAAACGAAGACAATGGTATGGACTATGAAAAGTATGGCGTGTGGTGGATTAGTCAAGTTGCTACAGCTGAGGAGCAAGTTTTATGGGCTTACCCACGTTCTGTACTGATTTGTGGTGCTTACTAAGGTCCCTGAGCTACGTTACTTGTACATACTGTACACTCGTAGTTCCAGGAACACCCTAGCTCACGTGCAAAAAGCTGCTTGTCTGATCGTTATGTACCCCAACTGGGCTGTGTCTCGTATGAGAAGCAAAAGGATGGTACAATTACGACGTGACGTGGATCTGGGGTCCCCTGATCACCAGACGTCAGACCACACTCTATCACCAACTCATTGCTTTTGTCATTGTCTGCGAGCCGTCAAAAATGCGACGTGCAAGTATATCTGCCTTTGGTCCACTTAGACTCATTGAAGCACATATACTTCCACTACTGTTAGTCGTGACGGTGGTTATGCGAGTATCTTGTAAACATTGGTGATCCGCCACTTTCAAGCAGATGTAGATAAGACCGGAAAAGCGACTTATCGCCACGGAGACTTCGTATCTCGATCGTTCGACTTCTCTGGCAATCGGTTACTTGCTTGTTATGCAACATCACCAAAGTGGTCTGTTCATAACCGCTCCCGTTTAGGACGTTTTGCTTTTCAAATATTGCTTTTGCCGTTACTAAGCTTCCTCAAGACTTGCTTTTGGCGGGGAAGAAGACAGAGGGAATATCATAAGAGTTGGCTCGTCGACTTTACGAACTCTTCCGCTTATTACCTGCCAAAAAAAAGCCTTCATATCTCCAATACTACAACGCGTATTGGTAACCAGTGGGTGAGACTTCTCTATACGTGGTTGATGTAAGTCTACTGCACGATGGCCGTCTTTTCAATGTCTCACACAGTGTCTTAGAAGCGCTCTCTGCCCCAGTGTAAAACTTGCTGCTGTCTCATCTCAATCAGAACGCGCGACAATTTAATGCGTCTGGGACACTGAGGTGTTTCAGGGTGGGAATGAGATGGTTACTACAGTTGTTATATATAAGATAGTAAGGTAGACTAGTGGTGCAACTGCTTGGCCCAAGCAACCAAACTAAGGAGCTCCCATTTGATGACTAATCAACAGCTGACTAAACATGCGCTGATTAAGTTGAAGGTGCATGACGATGATATGATGATCTGACATCTGCGATACAACATTCAACCACAATCATGACCTGGTTCACCACCATGGGGATGTTCATCATCGATGAAATCCATTTCGGAACTCACTCGGTATACGACATTGTTGGAGGAGCAGGAACGTATGGAGTTCTTGGAGCCCGTTTCTTCGCCAAGAAGGACAAGGCCAATGATATTGGATGGATAGTGGACGCTGGAAACGACTTTCCTCAGTCGGTTGAGGACCAGATCACCAGCTGGGATACCGGATTAGTCATGCGAAGAGACCCGAGCCGAAAGACCACCCGTGGATGGAACTCTTATGGAGATAACGATCTGCGCAGTTTCAAGTACCTGACGCCCAAGAAACGAATAGAGGTGTCTGATCTCCAGGAATGTGGACTGGACTCGTCTCGAAGCATTCACGTCATCTGTTCTCCGGATCGATGCATGAAGATCTGCTCAGATCTGGCAAATGGACCTCGACAAGCGCAACAGGTGTTTCTATGGGAACCTGTGCCTGACTGCTGTTGTCCAGAGACGTTTCCGACCATGCTGCAAGCCCTCAATTCCGTTCAGGTGCTGTCTCCAAACTGTCATGAAGCTGCCCTGTTCGTCGGCCTTCCTGAACCGACCACAGTGGCCGAAATCGAGTCTCTAGTCTACGACTATTGGGCTCCGCATCTGGACAAGTTGAAAACAGTGTTTGTGCTTCGATGCGGTAAGCTGGGGGTGCTTGTCTATAGCGGCAAGAAGCTCAAATGGTACCCTGCTTATCACCAGAGCTCAGAGAAGGTCATTGATCCCACCGGAGGAGGAAACACTTTTGTGGGAGGCTTCCTGTATGGATACTTGGAGAGTGAAGGCGATCTGGACACGGCCGCTTCTTATGGAAACGTTGCAGCTGGACTAGCCGTAGAGCAGGTAGGAGTTCCTCTTCTGACTTATGAGGAAGGACAGGAGTTGTGGAATGGTACTCTCATTGAGAAGAGACTGGAAGAGTACGCTTCTTTGTTGAAGTCCAAGTCCAGCAGTACTGATGCAAGGAACTGATAGCATGTTAGATAGAATAGATTTTACTGGATTCATATGACCCCCTGGCTAATCAAACCCAATGTACAGCACTGTAGCTATAATTAAATGTGATCTGAACCCCTTACATTAATTTTGGGAAATTAATCACATGGTCTGAAAGGAGGTGGGAGGGTTGCAACCTGATTGTTAGTCGCATTGCTACCCACTAATGACGTCATTGGTGGTCACTAGTACATACTACATTTCAATACATCTATATCAGAACATGTAATCATTACATCAATCTCAAATTCAGTCTCAAACCACCTTGGGGTCAGCAAAAAAGCCACCCATCTCTAGCCCTCCTGCTCGCAGACAGTTGTAAACGACTCTCAGTCGCTCTCTTAATGTTATATAAATATGCACTAGACCTCCAACTCTCCGGCGGGCTCCTCGTCATCGTCCGAAAACGACCCAATGCTGCTGAGATCGTCGTCGTCGGAAATGTCCTTCTCTGCCGACACAGAGTCGTTGCTGGCGTATTTGGTCACGTAGTCCTTGACCTTTTCCTCGTACTGCTTGGGCTCTCGCATCAGCAGACCCGACGCCTCTCCGTTGAGAGGATCGCTAGGATTCGGGTATCGTAGCAGCTGAGGCAGAAAGACCTCAAAGATGTTCACCATGTCGAACATGGGCGACCAGGTCTGGTTGATGACGTCCAGACACACGCTCCCGCTGAGCTCGTCGATATTTGGGTGGAAGATCTTGTTGACAAAGCCGATGGAGGGCGACTTGTATGGGTACTCATTTGGCAGCTCCACGTGGATCTTCCATATTCCTCCCTGGAACGGTGTTTCTTCGGGTCCTTCGAACCGCACGTAAAACTCCTGCATGCTATCATTGACCAGAGTCACTTCGTAGTCGCTCATCAGCCTGGGTTAGTGGGGGTGACCAAGGCCAAGACTTTGGCGTAAGATACTCACAACTTCATGACGTCTGTCTCGATTCTTCTTCTTGTTGGGGAACTGCGTTAGTTTTTGTAGGAGGGGGATACAGAGGTTGAATGGAAGCCTTTGAAGTGACAAGAACCGAAAGAAGGCCGGAAGCTGAATTCCACGGACATTCGAGGTTGAGGAGATCAACAAGTTGCACACTCTGAAGCGAGCAAGAGTGCATGACAACTACCGACAGCTTTGCCGTAGAAAAGCCGGTTCGCAGTGGAGTCACCTGCAGACCAGACCAGACAGGTTTGAGCAGTCATAAGCAGAGATGAGATACTGGTAGATACCACATGTTGCATCTGGCCTCAAAACCTCGAAATCCAGTTGATTCAACCAGCTGAAATCTCTGGCGGGTACCTAGGCAGCCCTCCACCACTTCCCTTGTCACCTGCCCCAGTCTGGACCCCGCATTAGGGTGGTACAGCGATAACTGGAGGGACGGAACTGAGTCTCTCTCTGAGCTGTGACACCGGTGTCAGCAGTTTGGAGCGGTTGAGACGGCCTAACCTCCTGCCGATTATCACACCTGCCACGGCACCTATCAATGTCCACAGCCTTCTGAGTCTCTAGCTCCAGCTCTCCCCACTTGTGGTGGTAGGTGTTGCCCTGCTCTTCCTAGAAGTGGGGACCGCCACCTGGAATAGAGGAGCTTTGGAGATCTTCGATTTGTGGTTGTTTGTCTTCGTGGGCCATAGGACCCTTTTCTCGATCGCTCCGTGCCCGCCATTTCGCTACTCACCTCATGATTGTCGATATATATGTGTGTGGTTATGTGGGATTATCGGGTTATCAGTTGCGCAACATGCATACACCTTGTCAGCTGCTTGGTTGTGTGGCGCTTTCTGTAGTGTGACCAAGCCCAAGCCCAAGCCCAAGCCCAAGCAGCTGCACAATGTAGGCACTGCGCAGGCTTTCTTTCCTCCCACCTTGAGAGAGAGAGAGGGATACTCCGATACAGAGAGAGAGAGCCCAAAGAACAAGGTTGCCCGTGGGGGGGAATAAGCCTTCTCACTTGTCCCTTGTTGCCCTGGTTGTGGCCCCCTTCTGGCCTATTTGCCATAATAGTTGGCTACAAGTAGTTCTTGACAGCTTATAGTTTACCCACAGTTTACCGTTTACCGTGCTTGGAGTTTAGACAGGGACACTGCTACAGAAAAGGTCATTTTAGGGAACTTTAGATGATCGAGGAAGGCTCAACGATATTGGAGGGATAGCTACTGTCGGGCGTTCTTTCAGCAAATACTACGCAAAAGCCCAATCAGTATGTACCGGCGGATAAAATGTCTCATATGCCGAGTGCCCCCTATTGTAAAATACACACACACACGTTGCGTTGCCCTGCGATGTCCACACAGGAGGTGCGTCATAGTAACCACACACTCTCCTCGGACAACCTAAAAAAATATCTCTCTTGAGTATCCGACTTGCAAACACCAGAGACGGAAACATGACCGACCGTCTGGGACCCGAAGAGCGCCAACGGGCCGCGGCCCAGCGTGCGTACACCGCTACGTCACGTGGCGAGGGCGTCGAAACCCCCGCCGTGGCCTACGTGCCTCGCACCATGAGCTTCGACTGGACGTGGAAGTACTTCATCGGCCTGTTCCTGTGGATGGTGCTGTACGCGGCAATTGGCGTGGGGTTTTTCACCCGAGGCTTCCTGCTGAGCCGCAGCGTGCTCACCGACGTCAGCCCGAGCGATTGGCAGCTTAAGGAGCTCCATGAAGCTCTCCCGATCGAAAACGACCGCGGATGCTGGACCGAGCCCAAGTTCGATAAAACCATCATGCTGGTGATTGACGCGCTTCGATTCGACTTCTCGACCCCGCAGCCGGGCTCCGACAAGCCCTACCACAACGCCCTGACCGTGCTGAGCGAATTGAACCAGAACCAGCCCAACAAGGCCTACCTGTCGCGGTTTGTGGCTGATCCGCCCACCACGACGCTCCAGCGACTCAAGGGCCTCACCACGGGGTCCCTGCCCACGTTCATCGACGCCGGAAGCAACTTTGCCGGCTCGGAAATCGACGAGGACAACTGGGTCTACCAAATGTGGGCTCTCAATCAAACCGTCTACCAATGTGGAGACGACACCTGGGACGCGCTCTTTGGCAAGTACTTTGCTGACGCCAACCCTTACGACTCTCTCAACGTCTGGGATCTGTACACGGTCGATAACGGAGTCAAGGAACATTTGCTGCCTGCCTACCAGTCTGGAAACTTCAGAATGAGCATCGGACACACGCTTGGAGTGGACCATGCAGGCCACAGATACGGGCCCGACTCGCCCAAAATGACGGAAAAGCTCCAGGAGATGGACGAGTACATCCGTGAGATCATTGACGCCTTGGACGACGATACTCTGCTAATTGTGTTTGGAGATCACGGAATGGACTCCAAGGGAGACCACGGAGGAGAAAGTGATCTGGAGGTGGACGCCACTCTGTTCATGTACTCCAAGAAGGACTGGGTTGCGCCCAATGACCAGCTCAAGGGCGAGTACCCCTCCATCCCCCAGATCGATCTGGTTCCTACCCTGTCTCTTCTCATGGGTCTTCCTGTTCCCTTCAACAACCTGGGATCTCCCATTGCCGAGGCCTTTCTGGGCCCCAACAAGGACCCCAAGGCTCTGGCCAACGCTTTGCAGCTCACCTCTGCTCAGATTGAAAACTACCGACAAAAGTACGGCTTTGACGATCTTGGAGGGCTGTACGAAAAGACCGTCAAGGTCGATTCGTCAAAGACTGGAATGTGGGAAGCCATCGTGGCCAACCACTACAACTTCCAGCGGACCAATCTCGACCAATGTCGAGCTCTGTGGGCCCAGTTTGACTTTGCTTCCATTTTTGCCGGCTTTGCCATCATTGGATCTTCCCTGATTCTCCTGGTACTTTACAGTCGACTCCCCATTCTGGACGTGGAAGGCTCGCTGGAGAATCTGTGCCATTACTCGGGTCTCAGTGCCTTCATGACTGCTCCTGCCTTTTACGCCCTTGCTAGCTACGGGGCCTTCGGAGCGTCTTGGCCTTTTGATGCCAACTGGACTGGAGGTCTTGGATTCTGTGTGGGAACCGCTCTCGGCTACTCCATCTACTACATTCGCCATTTCAGCAAGAAGTTGCAGAGAGCCGAGATCGGAACCATCGCCGTCATCTTCATCACTCTCATCCACGTGGCTCTCTTCTCATCCAACTCCTTCACCATCTGGGAAGACAACATTCTGTCATTCCTGCTGAGCACCATTGGTTTCGGGCTGCTGATCCACGCGGCCCAGCTGCCTTCCTCCAACCCCAACCGAGCCAAGGCCATTTCGCACTCCATCATGTTCCTCATTCTCACTCGAGCCTCGGCCGTCTCCCGACTGTGTCGAGAAGAACATGGCGACAAGTGCTCCACCACCTTTTACTCGTCCGACGCCTCCTCCGTCTCGGCTCCTTACACCGTGGCTTTGCTTGCTCTGGGCGCCTTTTTGCTGCCTCTTCTGGTCAAGGGCTTCCTCATTGAGAGCGGCTCCGACCACGGATCGGCCAAGTTCCACATCTGGGGCCTGTTTGGAGTCATGATGTCTGTGGCCGTGTACTGGTTCCTGGACCTGTTTGTCACCGAGCAGCTCAAGTGGACCGACCCTCTGTTTGGAGACATTGAGCTGCTGTCCAACATGAAGCTGACGATTGCGCGAATCGTTCTGGGAGTCACTCTTCTGGCGGCCAACGTGTCGTGGCTGTTTGGTCTGTGTGTGGAGGTCAAGTACAGCACCAAGGACGGCGTGAACCAGGCCCAGATTCTCGGCTACAGCAACGTCTACGGCGCCCAGTATCTGCTGCTGGTGCTCAACTTCTTCGGAGCCATTCTGCTTGTCTCCAAGCCTCTCGGAGGCGTCATGATGATCATCCAAATGTACCATATTTTGACCACCATTGATCTGCTGCACATTCTCCAGACTCCCGCCAGCATTGGCCCCGTCATTCTGGCGGTGCTCGGAAACGCCTACTTCTTCTCTACGGGACACCAGGCCACCATTCCGTCGGTGCAGTGGGACATTGGCTTCGTGGCCACCAACTCCATCTCCTTCCCTCTGACCCACCTGGCCATTGTGCTCAACTCTCTGGGCCCCCAGATTCTGTCCATCTTCGCTACCCCCCTTCTGGCTCTGTGGAAGATTCCTCCCGTGCGAAAGCCGTCGCTGCTGTTTGCCTCCTGTGCCCAGTCTCTGCTGGTGTCCATCGCCTACCAGAACGCCGTCACGCTGTCTGCTGCGGTGTTTGCCACGCACTTTCGACGCCATCTCATGGTGTGGAAGATTTTTGCGCCGCGATACATGCTGGGAGGCCTGACGCTGATTGTGGTGGACTTGGTGGCGGTGCTGGTGGTGGGTTTTGGCGTGGGCAACATCATCAACCACGTCAAGAAGACGTTTGGCACTGGCGCCAAAAAGACCGTCACCGCAGACACGTCCGCCAAGAGCGATTTGGGAGAACAGTGGGATGCTCTTCAGTAATTTATATATACCACATACGATACAACAATACATGCATTCATGCTTCATGCGATACGGTGTGCATACACGTATCCTGCTGCTCTTCACATACAATACGTTAACTATGTTAGATGTTAAATTAAAAGAACATGGCCAGGGTAACAGGCTCGTGAACTGGGGAGGTCTCCATTTGCTTGTTTTTGTGAACACGGTCCTGGAGAGCCAGGAACTTGGATCGCACCTCGGGCTTGCCCCAAATGGCAAGACAAAAGGTGTATCCAACGGTTTTGGCGGAGACGGGCGCGTAGACGGAGCCGACCGAATCGACAATGTCGTCGAGCAGATCGTCCTCGTCCTCGCTGTCCGAGTAGCCGTCGGTCAGAGCCCGGGGCAGGCCCCAGTCTCCGAGGTTGTAGGCATCCTTGGCGTCGAAGTCCAGCTCCTCTGCACCGAAACAAGTGGCCGAATCGGACATGCCCGAGTCGGAACCAGAGTCGGAAAAGGCAGAAACGGCAATAGCGCTGAGCTGAGACGTGCAGCTGACTGAGTTTGGAATAGTGAGCTGGGACGCCATGGAGGACTGGGAGGTGGATTTGGAGATGCGGTTGGAGCATCGCGGGACCTCTGCGAGCTGCTCGAGCACGTCCGTGTCTTCGAACGACAGGTCCGTCGACGCAAACGACTCGTGCGAGGTCACGGGGGTCAGGTTGTCTGAGGGGTCGTGCCAGAACATGAACCCGTCGGAGCAAGCCGAAGAGGGAGAGGGGGAGGGAGAGGCGGTGGGTGCCGCAGTCGTAGGTACAACAGCAGCAGCAACGGCCGCCTTTTTCGGGACACAAGACGACACGGGGCTTGTGTTGGGCAAGGTCGCGGTATGACTCGCAACCTTGGCCTTGTCGGCCTTGGCCTTGTCCCTGTCCCCTCTCAACAGACTCCTCAGCTTATCACCAAACTTACGCCGCCGTCCGGCAACCTTGTCAGCGCTGACGATGGTACTCCTGGAAACCAGGGTTTCGTCAGACAGCACCGACTGGGGTCGTCCGGGACGGGTGGACACAAAGTACTTATGTGTGTCCGACTCGTGGCGGGCTGGGCTCTGGCGACCGGTAAATCGTAGAAAGGCCATTGCAGGAGAAAAACTAGGGGGGTCTTTCACAATGGCCGCCGGTCTAAGAGTTGCTGATAAAGGAGGTAAGGTGGTGGGGGGGGGTAGGTGGTTACCTTGGGTTGAGGTGTGTGAGGTGTGCAGAGAAGGTGTGGTGTTGGGACCAACGGTACTTTTAAGGCGCTGTGTCAAAGTTCGCACTGTGTAAACCTTATATTTTTACGCTGAGACACTCTTCTTTTGGTAAACACGTATTGGAGGGTGGGAATTAATGGTGGACTGACGCGCTACGAAAAGAGACTGCGATCGTACAGTATTGTGGGCTACTTATTCCAAGTCGATTTGTGAACATTTTGTTGCTCCTTTTCAACCCCCTGTCTCCTGTCACCCAATATTATAACATGTCTATCGTACATACACCTCCACCACTGCTCTCACATGGCACATGGCCGAAATATTATCGTAAGCCGGTCAAGCTTGCAACCTCCCAGCTGATTGGACCTTGTGGGGAAGCAAGGTTGGAATGGGCGACTGGAGGGCGTAGTTATTAGTACAGATAGATCAATAGCTAGGGACTAATCCATCTCTATTCTGTGGTCATCATTTCCATTTCACCCCCTGCCCCATTTCCGATTGCTCATAAACACTCTTGCGTGTTCTCGTCTCTCGTCCCTTGCAGGCGCACTCTGCCATGCAATGTGCTGTATAGTGGTATAAAAGTGACTGGTAACACCGCCGGTTCATTAAACGAGCAAGCTGAAATATTTTCAACATTAAACGGCGAAATTAGCGACCGAGCACAACTATAGGTATGTCCAAAGTACGGAGTACTATAACTATGACGACCATTAATAGACCCAGAATCTGACCACCAACCTCTCCCCCACCTTGTCGCTCCCTTTCCACATTCAGACCTACCCTTACCCCTAGACTGTACCCCGCGAGTCAGCCATATTGACGGCCGGGTAACCCGTTCAATTTCAAAGTTTATTTCGTGCGCGTGATAGTGCACCCCGGAGGACCGATAATGGTGAGTGCCGAGGAGCAAGAGGGAGAGGGCTAAAAGGGATCTAAAAGTTAGGCGAAAAACAAGAGCAGCCGAGTTTGGTGATTAGTAATGCCTCACCAGTACGTCCCTTCGGTTTAAACTGCCCCACACATTCCTAACACGACCCCTTTGTATGCGTATCTTAAATGTCTCTGAATGAGTCTGAACTTGTCTGAAATTTGTCTGAAACTTCAATGTTGAAAAAGAAGCGATTCGAAGCGAAGCAGAAGATGTAGGTCCAGTCCAGGATATACATTGGGACTGTGGAGGAGTCTCTTGTGTTGTTCATTGAATTCTAACGGTCGTTCTTTTTGTTCAGACCGTGGCAAATATCAAACTGATTCCATCACTGCCATTGACATGTGCAGTCGATTTTACTGATGTATTAGCGTCTTCTTGAGAGCTGTCAAAACAACTGACGTCACACGAATCAGTGGAGCACACAGCGCGGTACAACTACGTACTGTACAATACTGACGTCAGATTTCGCTCAGTTCTACAACTACTTGTACAGTTGCTATCTGGTACCCACACCATCACTCGTACATTTTCATAATTCTTAGACTATCATAACTTAGGCGGTAAGACCAATGACACCGCAAGCGGGTCGGGGACCAGCGTTTCCGGTCTTGAGAGAGTCGGCATGGCCGCCCTTTCCAAGATCGTCCTCGCCGCCGTGGATAACGACGGTTCGGCCAACAATGGAGTTGTCGCCGGTCAGCTTGAGAAGAGTGTCCTTGAGAACACCCTTGGCAATACCCTCGGAGTCGGTCTTGACGTTTCCGAGGTCACCAACGTGTCGCTCGGAGTCGGTGGGTCCACCGTGGTTCTTCTTGAAGGGGTTGAAGTGGGGGCCGGCAGAGGTGCAGCCGTTGGTGTTGTCTCCAAACTCGTGGACGTGGAATCCTCGCTCGGCGTTGGGATCGTTGCCCTTGATGTCGTAGGTGACGGTGACGGGGCCGGACTCAGAGTCCTGCTCGAAAGTGACAGTACCGGAGACCTTGGAATCTCCTCGAAGAACAGCGACTGGGTTAGGTGTGTGTGTGTGTGTGGGGTGGAGGATATGTGGGGTAGAGGTAGGTGGCAACGACACGGGTGATGTTGCGGAGGGAGTTGCTGAGGTGTACAAATAGAACCTCTAGCCCTCCTCCCAATTGCAATTGAGCCTGTCAATTCAGACCCAACCCACCACTCGTTGCTCGTCACTTGCCTGCGCACCTCAACGGAACGTTCCGTCGCCTTCCAGAGGGTTGAGGGCGATATTTTCCAAGCCGACCTGAGGGTCTGGCCCGGTCGTATTGCCAACAATTGGCCTGCTGGAGGCTCAATCCGCCCAGCTTGGGGCGTTGCTCTCGTACTCACCAGCCTTGACCATTTTTGATGTGTGTGTGTGTGTTGAGTGTGTGGAGAGCAATGCCAGGTTCCGCACTTTATATATTTGCTGGAGCCTGAGCCGAAGTGGCTTATTAATTGAGAGCCAGAGTCAAATCTTTCCACTTTGGGTATATTGCCGCCTGCGTTGGGTATTGTGCAATATCTCGTGTGAAAGCACATGGTATCCGTTTTGGAGGTGGTGTTTATTCCCAATTAGGAAAGTAGATTATCACCCGAATCTGATTTTTGGAGTATCTCCCAAATAGGATGCAATATCGGGTATCATGTTGTGGAGAAAACATGGAGGGTGCTGTGGGTAGTGAGGCGAGTCCACAGAGGAAATGCTCACGTCAAAGGCGCTTCTCGACCCCCTCCTCAAAACTTGAAAGCGAAAACAAAAGAGAAAGTGGCGTGGGCTACGGGCACCTTTTATACCACCATACCTTGGAGGTCAATTTGCTCATCTGGAGAGCAGATACAACCGGAGCTTATTGTTTATGGTCATAGGTTGCCACACTAACAGGCAGGCCCAAAGGGTGTTACGACGGATGGAAAACAAAGACCCATGGGTGGAAATTACTTCTTGTCCACCTGTCCACCTGATCATGTCGTTTGGTTACGTAATTCGATTACATCATCTTACTACGTCGTGTAGTGTGGAGTGGCTTGGTTCAACTAAGGAACAACAGCCCTTGTATACAAGAACATATACTTGTAGCACGGGCTAATCACGAAGGACCATTAATCAAGCCATTGGTATCGGACACGTAGTCTACAAGATATTGGAGAAGAGTTGGCGCAGAGGTGATGGTACCTTAGTATCGGCAGTACACTGTTTGGCTCAGTCTACTGTAGAGCTCCTGAAGGAGTGAGAGACAGTGGACTCCATGGAATGGTAAGCCACCCAATACATGACAATGAGACATTCTCGTGGACATTGCAATAGGGGGGATTGCCTTGGGCACGCCAAACTAGTCCAAAGCAAGGCAATAACAAGACACTGTCGCACTCATAGTCTCCGTACTTGCACAGGGCTAAGCCTCGCAGATTAGCTATACCAGCGTCTATTCTGTACCATCGGGTAATCAAAGCTAATCAATAGGGGAGAGTGGATTTGGAGGTGCGAGTATTATTCGCTACAGGTACCGGTACCAGTACAAATGTTCGTACGAAAGGGGCTAAAAATACATTGTCTAGCGTGTTACAGCCCGAACTCAAACGTCTTAGGTCTTTCGGTGTTACACAGACGTGTGTGGATGTGTTAGCTCTCTCTCTGCCTGTCTCTCCCTCCCTCTCTCACCCCTGTGTCAACTGTAACAGTAGTCAACTAATTACAATTCTCGGTTAGTCTACTTGGTTAGTGGGAGTTCAAGTGCTAGCTAAGGGTACTGGGGCAGACGGCTGTGGTCGGCCCACAACACCCAGTGTTGCATCGGTGGTGATTGTTGCGGCCTCTGACTCTGAGCTGAGGTCGTGACAACATTCTACCCTTTGACCACGTCGTAATCCGTTATCTTCAGCCACCGCTTTCACATAGACCACGATAGGCTTAGCTGCCAAATAGCTACACTCCCAACTACAGCCCCACAGATTTGCCTTTAGTTTTCGTGTGTGGGCACGTGATGCGCGTGCCTCTCATCATATCATACATACAGGACCCAAGTGTGTGTTCTCCCCCCAAGAGTCCTCTTCGTCTACAACAGAAAACAAAACCGCCATTCCAGGCAGTGAGTACACCCACAAGACAACCCTACGGTTCTCCCTCTAACACAGTGCATCCTCCCCCATTACCTCCAAAGCCTCCGGCTGAAGTGGTCAGTAGACGCACCCAGGTAACGGATGAGTTTCGACAGAAGCTACCTGAGCGGGTCTCGTCCATGGTCGACAAGAGACCCTCGTACCATCCTCTGGGACCCCGGCAGCTCAACGCGGACGCGCCCCAGCCCACCAATCGGTACCTGGGCGTCTACTCGTCGTCCCAGACGCCAAACTGGAGAGACGAAGACCGCAGCGTGGAACGAAGCAACACAGACTCGTCCGACCGCACGAGCGGCAGCGCCACCGACAGAGCCAGCTACTCGTCCTACTCCACCGACCGCACCAGCATTCACGACAACAGTAACGGAGGCAACAACATTGGTGCCGACTACGACAAGTTCTGGGCCCAGCAGTACTCGGACATGAGCCGGACCAGCAGCACGCAGTCGTGGCGACCCGATAGCGAACGCCCGCCGCCGCTGCCGCTCAAAAAACCTGCATTGAACACCTCGCACAGATCCAACCCGGCGTCGCCTGCCAGACCACAGTTCCCCAGACACAACACACACACCCCTCCTCCTCATGCTGCTCCTCCATTGCCTCCACAGATTCCAATCTACGACTCGTCATACGAAGACTACCTGGAAACCGACTACTACGACCAGACGTCACGGACTCCAGATACCCCTGCGCGTCACTTCACCCCGTCCCCAAACCCCCAGGACAGATACCAGATTCCGCCGCACCTCAGTCCCGGACACAGCGCGTACCAGCCGCCTCCGGACCTGCCGGCTCTGGACACAAACGACTGGAGCCACGTGGCGTCGGCCTACGAGACAGACCACATGTATCCGGACCATGCGTACGAGTCGCCGGTGCGAATGCCTGTCGCAGACGCCTACATGACTCCCGGCAGTCCAAGTCCGAGGCCTATGGACACGTACCCCATGGCCCAGGCCCAACAATCGCCTCTGCATCACCACTCCTCGCAGTCCTCCTTGCATTACTCCAATGCCTCGCAGTCTCCGTTGACGCCGCAACAGTGCTCGGAACGAGACCTGGCTCTGCGAATGGAGCGACTGGACATGCGTCCGGCAATGGAGCGTCTAGAACCGCGCCTAGAGCCGCGCATTGACCTGCGTCCGTCGCTGGAAAAGCGCATGAGTCTGCCGAACGGAGTGCCCAAGTACCAGCAGAGCTCGCCGTCCGTGTCTCCCTCACGGTTCAACTCCATGCCTAACAAACGGCCCGTCCCCGTGTCCGCAGGCAACACCCCCGTCAAACAGCTGGATATCCCCGAGTACGACATTCTTTCGGAAAGCACGCAGTCGCGATCGGACAACTCCGCCTGGGTGGAGCTGGACCTGCCGTCGATCCCCACACGGCCCCAGGTGGACCTCTCCAACGTGACCTACACGTGTCCGGAGATGTGGTCGCTGTCCGGGGTGCGAAACTGGATCCGGCCCTTCTTCACCGGCGACAAAGAGGTGCCCGAGAAGGATCTGCTGGAGGCCGTGTCGAACCTCTTTGCCGCCAACAAGACCCTGTCGCCGGTCTACGCCGAGCAGTACGCCAAACACGTGATTGGGGCGCTCGGCAGAGGCGACGTGCTTCGTCACGACGAGGAACGGGGCTCGTACATGTTCAGCGATGCCGGAGTCGTGTCTGGAGTCATCCCCGCACTCACTCTGTGCTACAGTAAGTCGTCTCACGACTCGGGATATACGTGCTACTCCACAAAGTGTCCCTACGAGTCCGACACTCGCAAACGAGAGGAGAAGCAGCGCACCGAGTCCACGTCCCAGGACCAGATGGACTGGGCGCAGTACTGGGAGCTGACCGACGACCAGCTGGCTCGGCTGGATCCGCGAGAGATCAAGCGGCAGTACGCCATGCACGAGCTCATTGTCGGAGAAGAGCACTTTATCCGCGACCTGGAGATTCTGCACAATGTCTACGGCGAGTCGCTCAAGTCGCACATGCCCGACAAGCAGTTTCGCGACATGTTTGCGGTGGAGGACATCATCAAGTGTTCCAAGGAGCTGCTGCAGGGCCGTCTGAAGGCCCGCCACATCATTTTTGTTACGGGCATCGCCGACATTATCATCGAGTGGATCAAGGTGGCCCGACCTCACTTCCTAGCCTATGCGAACCGGTACTTGCATGCTGATCGGCGCATTCGAAAGGAGCGGGAAGACAACGTGCTGTTTTCCCAGTGGCTTGGCGACATGTCCAAGGACCCCCGGACGCTTGGAAAGCCGTACTCCATCTATTTCCATCGGGTAATCCCCCGTTTGGCCCGATACTCGCTTCTTCTCGGCACCATTGCCAAGCACACCACCAACGAGATGGAGCTGGAGCTTCTGTCGCGAGCCATTGCCGAATGTGATGACGTTACCCGACATTGCAACATGGTCATTGGCAACGTGGAGAAGCAGGTGGAGCTGCTGGATCTCAAGAGCCAGTTTGTGTTCAAGTCCGACTGCGGAGCCGATCTCAAGCTCGAGAGTGCCCAGCGAAAGATTATGCGACGAGGAGACGTGCAGCGCAAGTCTGACTACGGCTTTGAGTGGATCGACGCGCACCTGGTGCTGCTGGACAACTTTCTGGTGCTGTGCAAGCATCAGACGGGCCAGCACGGGCCCAAGCTGTACGTGACGCGAAAACCCATTCCTCTGGAGCTGTTGTGCGTCGAGCTGATTGACGAGGGCGAGCAGCAGACCAAGGGCCGAATCCACAACATCACTTCGCATGTTCGAGAAGTCAGAGACAAGCGAATGAGTTTCATTGGCGGAGACCACCATGGAAACAGCTCCGGCAACGGTGGAGCTGTCACTGTTCTCAACGACGACTCTGACCAGACCACGTACCCGTTTCGAATCCGGCATCTCGGCCAAAACATCACCTACACGCTGTTTTGCCCGTCTTCCGTCGATAGAGACCGATGGCACACCGCCATGGTCGACGCCAAGCGCCAGTACTCCAGCAAGGTGTATGCCAAGAACGCTGAGCCCTTCCGGCTGACGGTTCTGTCGTATCTGGACTTTGGATACGAGATTCCCGTCCGCCTGGCGGTCCCCAACAACGCCTCCACTCTCCAGAGAGCCATCGAGAAGGCCGGGATGGCCGGCAAGCCCCATCTCAAGACGCAGCCTTCTTCGGCCTCCATGACCACACGAAGCAAGGTCAACTGTGCCACGTCGTTCATGTTTGATTCGCGCGAATTTGTCTTTGTCGGCACAGACTATGGCGTGTTCGTGTCCGAGCTGTCGCCTGAGACGCGTCACAAGGGCGGGCACAACAAGTACAAGCGGTGCGTGGACCTGCAAAAGGTGACGCAGATTGGCGTGATCGAAACGCTCAACCTGGTGATCCTGCTGTGCCATCGGGGCCTCATCTACTACCATCTGGACGTGTTGCTGAACCGATCAATGACCAAGGACGCAGCCACGCCCATGGGCTACAAGCTGTCGTCGTCGGCGTCCTTCTTCACCATTGGCAACATGAAGAACCGAACGCTGGTCTTCTACAAGTCTCGAGAGGGTCTCAACTCGGTGTTTAAGGTCCTGGAGCCGATTCGGCAGAAGGGCTCGCAGAAGAAGCGGTCGCGCATGTCGCTGTCGCGTTTCTCGTCGCACATTGGCTCCACCGAGTACTTCCGGGATGCAGAGCGGTTTTATGTGCCGTCCGAGTGCTGGGGCATCTCTGTGTTTAAAAACTACTTCTCCGTGCACTGCACCAAGGGCTTTGAGGCCATGAGTCTGGATTTCAAGGTGCCGCGAACCCTGCCCATCGTTTCGTCCGGCTCCACCGACCTCCGAAAACGGCTGGAGGGACTCAGACCGCTGGCCATGTTCCAGATCTCGGACTCCAAGTTCATGCTCTGCTACGACGAGCTGCTGGTGTACACGGACCACTTTGGCAATCTGGCCTCCAAGCCCATCCCCATCATGGTCAAGGCCAAGGGCGTGGCTCTCCAGCATCCCTACCTGGTGATTGTGGACGACGAGATGGCCGAGATCCGGCACATTGACGGCACTCTCAAGCAGGTGATCCCCGGCCAGGACATGCGGCTCATCGACGACCACGACGGCCAGATCAAGCTGTGTATGGCCAACCCCAACGTCTACGGCCGCCAGCTCATTGTCGAGCTCAACACCAACGAGCTCATTGTTGACGACGACGACTCGTCTCTCACGGGGTTGTAAACCAGAGGAGAGACGGGCAACGTTCATGTATACATAGTTTATTTATTCTCATGTTAATAGTCAGGACGTGTGGGGAGAATAGTTGATGAATGATGGAATACTCTCAGTACAAACATACGTATCTCAAGTCATTTGTACTTGTACTGTATTTTTATTTTATTTTATTTATTTATTTTTCTTTCAAAACCCATATTGTAGTCACATAATACATGCTTTTTTTATTTATATATAATCACATAATACATGCATACAAACCGCCCAACAATAATCCAAGTAAAGTCAACAAAACTACACTTAGGCTAAATTTTGGATTCGTCTTCATCACATAATTTTGTGTGACCGGCTGCTTAGGTTTTTACATTTTTGTTGGGAAATATGGTGCTCTACATCCGTCAGTAGACTCCAGGTTCCGATAGCACCACTGCAACACCAGATTGACCCCCGTAAATTTTTAAAGTTAACTATTTCCAAGTAATATCTTTAACTAGGTGTGTGAATACACATAAAGGGCAGGTGCACCTCCCAGGGCTGAGAAGTGCTCGTATGAAATATAAGTACCTGGCACTTTGTAAACGATAATTGTTGACACAGTACACTGAGCTCAGAGCGATACAGCTCCTTTTCTGTAGTGTATGTGCTACTGTATGAGTTTGTTTCGCGGCCTCTATGGCAACAAATAGGTGTAAGTGTACCGTTCGAATCAGCATTCACAAGACAATGTTTGAATATCCAAATCTACTTGTCAATACCGCCGACACTGCCGAACGCATAGAAGTCACATTAGTCATAATAGTCATTGAATTCGTTACATGTGTTTGTGGTTGTCTATCAGTCTAGCTGGCCACGCTCGTCGGTTGGGCCTCACTGGCAGCCAACTCTCCCTTCAGCCTCGTCAGCAACGTGCCCTCGTCGTTGGGCCAGTTGAGCTCATTATAGACAGGCGCGGTCATATCCAAACACTTGGCCATCTCACCCTTCTGGTTGGCGTCGGCCCATTCTCGAGCAGACAAGAGCTGCCACAGCGCGGCCTTTCTGCCCTTGGGCGACTGCGAAAACGCGTACGAGACCCGCAGCATGATGAGTGCGTAGCCCAGCCGGCCCACCAAGCGCTCGTCCAGCAGCTTCTGGAACCACTGGGTGGCGCCCTGAGAAGCAGCATCGGGACCCAGAAGACACTGCAGGTCTGACGTGACCACCAGCATTCGCAGAGCGTACTGCGGTAATTGCAGCCGCGAAATGTATGTGTAGCAGGCCGAGTCCAGCAGCGGATTGAGGACCTCCACGCGCTGTTTTTCCGTCAGACGGGTTGTGTACATGAGAAGAGCCACAGCCGCCTGTTCCTGGCATGCTGCAAGGTACTTCCACGCCTTGTCCGACAGGAAGTCCCGTTTCACCAGCTCGTACGTGGCGTATGCGTATCTGTAGTCTCTCAGCATGAATGCGTAGTCTGCGAGACGTCGGATGGTTTGTTCGGGAGAGCCCTGGGGGTAGATTCCCGATGCTTGGATGGACGAGCCGGCCTCCTGTTTTTCGCTTCCTCCAAACTTGAGCCACTTTTTGCCCGCAGAAAACATTCGGCCCGTGAGACCCCGTTTACCAGCTGCCACCGTGTCCCAGGTCATGATACACCGTTCCATGTGTGGAATGAGATGCTGGACGGTGAACTCACGCAACAGGGACCGAATGCTCTCTTTGTCGGCCTGAGACAAAGTCCGCGACCCGAAGCCCACGCCGGTCTTGAGATTGACCAGCTCGTCGCCCACCGTCAGAAACTGCGGCGTCGCAATCGTCTCGGGAACACCCTCCTGGCCCAGTTTGATCATTCCTGCCAGTCCAAACCGTTTTTTGGCCCGCTCCAGCAACGCCACCGTTCGTTGGGTCGAGTTGTCGGCGTCCTCCACCCGGGAATCGTGCACCAGGACGTAAAAGTTGAGACAGTCCTTGTCCCGTTTCTGGCCCTGCGCCAACGCCTGTAGAGTGTCCAGAGGATGCGGGTTTCTGCTGGAGACACAGAAGAGATGAGCTGCGGGCTGCGAAAAGGTCTCAAACGCCGTGTCTGGCGGCGCGGCCACCAGTTTGGCGAAAAACCGGGCAAATGCAGAGTCGTCAGAGTTGTAATGGCCAATGTATTCTCTCAACAGAGCCTCCATGGCGTCCGGGTTGAACAGCATGCCTCCCGAGTCTCGCTCCGTGGGCCGCTTGGCTCCCAGACGAATGGCAAAGTCGTCGTACGAGTTGGTCATGCCCTGGGAGTCTCGAACCGTGGCTCGTCCGATCGAGTCTCCGTGGGGGGCCACCAGGGTGATGAGATCTTCGTATCCCAGGTCATTGGCCAGCTTGTCGCAGTCTTCGGTGGCAAACACCGAGCAGAACGGCGAGTATGCCCTAGCCACTATCGACTTCATCATTGTGGTTGGGAGGAGTGTAAAGTTGTGCTATTGTGCTGTTGTGCTGTTGTGATGTGATGTTGGTGATAATTGTGTGGAGGTGTATGCAGGTTACAGAGCATGTGTATATTTTGGAGGAGTGAATAGCGAGTGAGGTGAAATGTTAGCACGTAAATTGGTAGAAGACGCGATTGGGGTAGATGCGACAAAATTCAGGCCACGGCATGGCCAGCTTAGTCATCAAAACAGATGACTCAGCATTGTTGAGTTTGAATACGTGTCAGGTGTTGCCAGGAGGGAAGACCGTTGGGACTGTTTAGTATGTTCAAGTGGTATGTCAAGTAAGAGCTAGCATTTAGTTGAAGGACTAGCAGAGCTAGGGGACTTTTTATTGAACATTTTCGTTACAAATTTGACCCGGTAATTAGAGGCTTGAAAAATTGTAGTTGCTCTAACGGCAGGCTACACGGGCCGAAAAGACGCCTTAAACACCCCCTGACCTGCCTCATGTCATCTATCGCCCTCGACTCTCCAAATCCGGCGGAAATGAACTTCGGCCATATGGTAGGCACAGACAGGCACAGGAACGCCCAGGTAGGCCCAGGTATTGTTGACACCGACAATCTGACCAACCAGACTCGCCAAGTCTCGCTTAACAACCGTGGACGTGCACGAGCAACTTAATCATATGCACGGTCAGTTAATTATGATAACAGCAAGACAGAGAAAAGAGGTCATCTATAGCATCTATAGAGTAGGATGAGTAAGGGTTGCGGGTACTGAACTGTAGGTGGATCTTCTGGTTGCTGTGGAAACGTTTGTATTTGTATTCGCAGTTACGGTACAACGTTTAGTTGTTGATCCTGTTGATCTCTTTTTCACGCTTGTACACTTGCACACCTGCACACGACTGACGGATAACAAGGCAAACAGTCGAGCAGGTTTAGGGCTTGCATGATAGGGGCTAGAGGTGAAGCGAGGGGGTGGTCTAACAACAACAAAGACAGCTCCATGTAGCGTGCCGTGCTCGAGGCTGTGCGTTAGTGCGATTCGTAGTAGTGCTAAAAAAAACGCGAAGCTGATACACCATCTACTGTACTAGAGCTCTTTTGATTAGCTACCGACTTGCCCTCCACTGTACAGTAACCTCTTGCCTCCATCTGCTTCAAGTTTCTTTTCTTGTTTGAAAGAGTTGTTGGTTTAAATTAACCTTGGAAAGAATGGGCGCGGCTAGTCAGGAACAAATCCAACGGTCCGCTTCCGCAGCAGCAATCACAACACGAACCTCCCCCCACTCTCCAGTCTCGCGTGTCAAAACAGCCATGTTTCGCCGGCGCTTTTCGACCACTCTGCTTCTGCTGGCTGCCTGTGTGGGTCTGCTGTTTCTGGCTGCCTCTCAGAGGCGTCTGGACATCGATGTGCCCTCTTATCATGGCTATCGAAAGGCCAAAGACGTGGCAGCCGATGACAAGTTGCATGTTCACGAGGAGGCTCCTCAGCAGCATCACGAGCATGCCTCGTCTGACGACAAGCCTGTTGTCGTAGAGCCCCAGCAACCCCAGTCGGAAGACAAGCCTCAGCAACCCAAGCCTGAAGACAAGCCCGAAGACAAGCCCCAGAGCTCAGAACAGGCCGAGGAGGAAAAGAAAAAGGCCGACGAGCTCAAGGCCCAGGAGGACCGCAAGAAGACCGAGGAGGCCAAGAAGGAGGAGGAAAAACGGCTGAGAGAGGAGGAAAAGAACGGCCGAATCGACCGGCTGGCGGACGACGACGAACAGTACAAGAAAACGGAAGCCAAGCTCAAGGAGGCGCAAGAAAAGGCAAAGACCATGAAGGAGGAGCTGGAGGAGGCCCGGAAACGAAAGGAGGACCGCCGAAAGAAGGCCCAGGAGCAAAAGAGCCAAAAGCTGCAGGGAATCTTCCACAAGCTGGAGGGCGAAGAGATTGGATCCATCGTCAACAAACCGCTGACTTACACGGACGAAGAAAAGGTGGACGGCCATGTCCAGCCCTACGGATCCAAGATTGCGCTTCTGTCAGCATCCAATGGCAAAACAGACAACGAAATGGCCATGTTGGAACTGGTGCTGCCCAACCGACAGGAGTACTGCAACTACCACGGCTACATCTGTGCGTTTGTGGATCTCAACACGGTCGATACAGGTGGAGATCACGTGGTGTGGGCCAAGATGGGCGCCATCCAGCGGGTCTTTGACGAACATCCCGAGGTGGAGTGGGTCTGGTGGATGGACACTGACATCTTTCTCATGAACCCCGAGATTGAGCTGGGCGAGCATCTTTTGAGCGACCGGGCTCTTGTCGAACGGCTCTCTTACGAGCGTCCGATTCGAAAGGCCGATACCTCCTTTGCTGGAGAAGTCTACCCTTCCCGAGACAACGCTCCCAAGGCCGAGAACCTCAATCTGCTGCTGTCGCAGGACTTCTTTGGAATCAACGCCGGCTCCTTCTTCATCAAACGGTCGCCCTGGACAGACATGTTGCTGGATCTGTGGTATAGCCCCGTGCATGTGGAAAAGAACTACATTTTCAAGGAGCAAGAGGCTCTCAACAATCTGATTCGAGGCCACAAGTCCATTTTGTCGCACACTGGCATCTACCCTCAGCGGCTGTTCAACTCCTACACTGGAGAGCCCAACGACGTGTGGACCTACAAGGAGGGCGATCTGGCTCTGCATCTGGCCGGCTGCAACCACAACGGCAACTGTGAGAAGCATCTGACCGGGTACTTCCCTCAGCGAGGCCGGGTTCCTGAGAAGTTCAGAGAGACTGGTCTTAGAGTTGATTTTGGAGATAAGATGAAGAAGAAGGATTGAATGGTGGAGCAATAATTAGCATTGTAGGACAGGATGACATTGGAATAGATTAACATGATATCACACGGAGACGGTGATGTGGGGACAACAATGGCTCAACGATAGAATCAGAGCAGGTCTTCTCACCTCAGGCAGAATTTGTCTGTAAGCGATTATTTTGTTGGTTAGGGACTTCAGATGGACAGCCACGCTCCTTCCCCACTAAACTCTCAACTATTCTCATCAACCCAACTAAAGTCAACTGGAAAGAGTCCCAAAGATAGACTGTGATATTAAGCGTGTCCTTTGAGCTACGCGCTCATAGATAACATTCACGACATGTTGACACGTACCACCGTATGATGAGTGATGTGGTGATTGTGGTGAAAAATCTGATCTGTGATACCCCGTAGAAGGCTAGCAAATCCCTCTGGATCAAATGCCTCGGAAATATTCGCAGATAGCGTTGTGAGGGATTTATGCAGCGGGAAAATGTACCCTCGTACATACGTAAGGTGATACATTTAAACAGTACTGTACAACAATAGGTTGTGGCGGTGGCGAGTTATGGCTATTAAAGCGATTGAAGCGACTAGAGCAGTAAAGCGAAGAAACCAGCATTGGTTCTTCCACGATGCTCGCTTACTAATCACATGACCAGCATGGGGTTTGGGTCGACCCCTGTCATAAGCGAGACATGATACTTGGCAGTAATATACTGGTAAATATGTGGGCGTGTAAATTGACAAGTCATTTCCGGGATCGTAGTTAATTAGTGAAAAATTTAACCGTTGATAGAAGGGTGGACAACAATCGTCGGGCAACCCATAACTCCGTTAATTCCGAGCAACGTATCTCCGGTATACATTTTGTACGGGTACATACACTTGTACAACGTCCCACCCGCCTGCTGCTGTTTTTCCGCCGCGCGTATAGTTACACTTTTGGTTACTTACGGTCCTGCACACACAGCGTTGGTTTCGGTTTTGGGGAGTTTGAAAAATCACAGTTCACAGTTTGTTTCCACGCCACGACACATACTCACCACCACACCTCCCGACAAACACACACAATGTTACACGTTTACGTCGTGCTTCTGTTGGCGGCACTATGTCACGCGTTCTACCTGCCCGGCGTGGCCCCCACGGATTATGAAGACGGCCAGAAGGTGCCTCTGCTGGTCAACGCCCTGACCCCCCGGCAGATTCTGTCCGAGTCGGGCCAGCTGGAGTCCGTGGTCCCCTACGACTACTACTACGAGCTGTTCAACTTCTGCCAGCCCCTGGGCGGCGCGCAGAAGCAGAGCGAGTCGCTTGGCTCGATTCTGTTTGGCGACCGAATCTTCAACTCGCCGTTCGAGCTCCACATGAAGGAGGACAAGCAGTGCGAGCAGCTGTGCCCCAACCGGCCCGTGTACGACGTGTTTTCCGCCCGCTTCACCAACAAGAAGATTCTGCAGGGCTACGCGCAAAACTGGTTCATTGACGGCCTGCCTGCTGGGCGGCAGCTGCGGGGCCAGGAGGGCCAGTTTTTCGCGGGCTTTGAGCTCGGCCAAATCGAGACCCGAAACGCCGACAACACCGACGACGTGGACGACAACACCGACGACGACAGCGGCGCCTCCGAAAAGCGAGACGAGGAGTCCGACATTGCCTACCTCAACAATCACTACGACATCACCGTGGAGTACCACACCACCAAGCAGGGCAAGCACCGAGTGGTGGGCGTGGAGATTCTGCCACAGTCCATGGACCGATCCGGCGAGGAGGACGATCTCTGCGCCGAGGGCTTCTCCAAGCTGCACCTCAGCACCGACCCGGACACCAAGCAGCAGGTGCTCTTCACCTACTCGGTCACCTGGAAACACTCGGACACCCCCTGGGCCACCCGGTGGGACAAGTACTTGCAGGTCCACAACCCCCAGGTGCAGTGGTTCGCCATCATCAACTCCGCCATCGTCGTCACGCTGCTGGCCACCACCGTGGCTACCGTTCTGACCCGAGCTCTGCGAAAGGACATTGCCTCCTACAACGAGATTGATCTGTCCGAGGAGGTCCAGGAGGACAGCGGCTGGAAGCTGGTGCACGGCGACGTGTTCCGAACCCCCAAGAACCGGATGATTCTGTCTGCGTTCCTCGGTTCCGGAGCCCAGATGTTTGTCATGTGCGGCCTCACCGTCTTCTTTGCCGTCATTGGCTTCCTGTCGCCCTCCAACCGAGGCGCTCTCGGAACCGCCTTCATTCTCTTCTACTCTCTGTCTGGATTTGTCGGCGGCTTCGTGTCCCGAAAGTTCTACAACACCATGGGCGGAGAGAACGTGAAGATGAACCTGCTGCTGACCCCCGTGCTCATCCCCTCCATCATCTTTGCCGCCTTCATCGGCCTCAACTTCTTTCTGATCGCCTACAACTCTGCTGGAGCCGTGCCCTTTGGCACCATGCTGGCTCTGGTGGCCGTCTGGTTCGCCATCTCGGTGCCTCTGTCCATTGCTGGAGGTTTCATTGCCAAGACCCCCTTTTCCGTGCCCGTCAAGACCAACCAGATCCCCCGACAGATCCCCCAGCAGCCCTTCTACCTGGAGAAGGTGCCGTCGGTGGCCATTGCAGGCATTCTGCCGTTTGTCGCCATCTTCGTCGAGCTGTACTTCATTGTCAGCTCCATCTGGTTCCACCGAATGTTCTACATGTTTGGCTTCCTGTTTCTGTCGTACGGCCTCATGCTGGTGTCCACGGTCGTGGTCACCGTGCTCATGATCTACCTGCTGCTGTGCTCCGAGAACTACCACTGGCAGTGGCGATCGTTCTTCATTGCTGGCTCGTGTGCGTTCTACGTGTACGCCCACGCCCTGCTGTTCCTCATCAACAAGCTGGCTCTGGGCTCGTTCACCTCCAACATTCTGTACCTCGGCTACTCCGCCATCATCTCGCTCATTATGTTTGTGCTGCTCGGCACCGTGGGCTACACCTGTTCTTTCTTCTTTGTGCGAAAGATCTACACTGCAATCAAGATTGATTAGACGAGATTGGCATGATGGAGCATGGCGGTTGTAAAACTTCCCAATAAAATTATTACAGTATAGAAAGAGGGTGACGATGATTGTATCTTACTTCTAGACTATAGTACAGTCAGTTGACCGTAAAAGCTATGAGCTCTGCAGGGCCAAAAACCGCTAAGGTGTTAGCTAGTAGATAATTGTGACACCAATAGTGTGCTCACTCTTCTCAGTACAAACATTCTATAGATACAAACGTTTCTGCTCCTCAAGACTCCATAGTCAATACAACAACCGACCGTATTGTACCATTAGCATAGATTATAAGTAAAGCAGCTACCGTACCTGAAGTCTCAGCACCTTGTTAGTATGGAATGGCGACCCGTGATCAATACTACCAGGAATGGACATTACCATTGCACATACCAAATATAATACCAACTTGTACACTTGTATGTACAAGTATCTACACACTGTATGGAGATCTTCTTCCAGGGCCTCCACTAAGCTCCACAAAACCTACGTCAATACAAGTGATTCTCCATCTACAATCCCACCACCTCAACAATACTATCAATTGAGACGGAGGTTCTCGCTTTCAAAAATTATTCACCATCTTCGACTCCCATCCCTCACCCCTCCATTAAGTTTGATGAGTTGCGTCAGAGAGGCGTGCGCACAGGGATAGGAAAAAGATTTTAGGATTTGGCCGGGTTACGCAGCGCCATAATGTGAACATGATTGGTGCGCTTACGTAACGTACATTCCGGATGTTATGCGGTGTCCATAAGTGCCGCTTTCGACGGGAGTGTATCAGGGGCACACTGCGAAAACGGCAATACGCAAAAGATGAAAAATAGGGGCTGATTTGTGAGACGGGGTGCAAGGAGGTGAAAGGAGGTAGTTTGAGGGACTTGGTTTGATGTTGTGGTTGAAATGAGTGCTTTAGAGGCGTTAGTCACGTGACATACCAGTTGCATCACGTGATCAGGCAATTGCTGTCGAACACACCACCACCCTCTCCCCCCATAATCGCAATCAGTCTTGCTTTATGTTTGGCACAGTACATAGGCATCCTGTACCACCCCCCTAACCCCAACTCTAATCGAAAAAATTCCAAGTTTAAATTTTCTTCCGATATCTTACAGCTGCTCCCTTCAACTTGCACCTCACTACAAGATGGACGACTTTACGGTGCAGCTAGCCCAGCTTCTGGGCCAAATCACGTCCCCCAAATCGCCCGAGGACATCAAAAATGCGTCGCAGCGACTGCAGTCCGAATTCTACCTCAACCCCCAGTGTGCCGTGTCTCTGATCCACATCATGCAGAAGCACGAGGACTCTGGCATCAAGCAGCTGGCCGGAATCGAGGCCCGAAAGCAGATCCCCATCTACTGGGAGGAGAACGACCAGGCTGTGCGAAACGAGATCAAAAACTCGCTGCTGCAGTCCACTCTGGCTGAGCAGGTGGCCCTTGTTCGACACACCTCTGCCCGTGTGGTGGCTGCCATTGGCGAGATTGAGCTGGGTCTGCAGACCTGGAACGAGCTCCCCCAGAGCCTCAACACCGCCATCAGCTCCGGCGACGCTCGAGACCGAGAAGTCGCCACCTACATCATCTACATTCTGCTGGAGGTTGGTGCCGAGACCTTTGTTGCCAACGCCTCTGACATTCTCCCTCTGGTGTCCGTCAACATGTCCCAGAACGACGCCGAGCTGCAGGTCACCTCCATGCTGTGTGCCGGCATGATTTCCGAGCTCATCGACTCGTCCGACGGCAACGCCGAGCTGTTCAAGAAGCAGGTTGTGCCCCAGATGGTCGAGGTGCTCAAGGGCGCCATGCAGCGAGACGACGCCAAGACCCTGCAGCTGTTTGAGGTCTTCTCCACCCTGCTGCTCATCGAGGGCGCTCTCGTGGCCGACCACATTGGCGATCTCGTGCAGTTCATGCTGGAGATTGCCAAGCGAGGCGACTCCGACGAGAGCAAGATGGCTGCTCTGCGGTTCCTCATTTCCGCCGTGCGATTCAAGAAGCGACGACTCCAGGCGCTCGGTCTCGGCCCCGCTCTCACCAACTCCATGGTCGAGATCATTGCCCAGCAGATTGCCGAGTTCCCCGAGGAGCAGGACGACGACGACGAGGATGAGGACACCACCCGAAAGCTGGCGCTGAGAGTCATTGGCTACCTGTCCAACGAGCTGCCCCCCAAGCAGGTGCTGGTGCCCATCTTTGAGCTTCTGCAGCAGCAGCCCAGCTCCGATGCCGTGCTCTCTGCTCTGTCCTACGCCATTGAGGGCTCTCCCGAGTTTGTAGCCACGCATCTGGACCCTGTGCTGGAGTCCGTGATCGGCACTCTTCGACAGAACCCCACCAACGTGGCTGCTCTCATGGTTCTGGTCCGACTGGCCTACCATCTGCACCACATTGTGGGCGAGCACCATGCCACTCTGGTGCCTCTCATCTGCTCTGCCATGGACGCCTCGTCTTCCCCCGCCCAGTTCAAGGCTGCCACTTCTGCCCTCGAGTCCGTGCTCGAGACTCTGGAGCAGGAGGTCATTGCCGACAAGTACCTGGCCGAGCTCATGCCCCGTCTTATCACCATGCTGGAGCAGGCCCAGGACGACTCTCTGCGAACCACGCTGATTGCCGCTGTTGGTTCTGCCGCCTTTGCCGCCAAGGAGGCCTTTACCCCTTACGCCGAGCAGTGCATCAACGGTCTGGGCCAGCTGATCAACCTCGAGAACGCCGCAGACATGACCGAGGTCGAGCTGGCCGTCAAGGGATCCGCCTTTGACACCATTGGAGCCATTGCCGGCGCCATTGGCAAGGAGGCCTTCCGGCCCTACGTCAACACCTTTGCCGAGAAGGCCTACGCCACTCTGCAGGTCGATCTGCTGCGAGAGGCTGGCTTTGTCTTCTTTGGCGTCATTGCCAAGCTTTACGGCGAGGAGTTTGGCCAGTACCTGCCCCGAGTCATCCCCCTGCTTGTTAAGTTCCTTGACCAGGACGACTTTGGCTTTGACGACGAGGACGAGGACGAGGACGATGCTATTGGACAGGAGGACGACGACTCCAAGTTCAAGGTCAACTCTCTGCTGGCTACTCAGAAGGAGACTGCCTTCCAGGTGCTGGGCGACATGATTCTGGCCACCAAGGGCCAGTTCCTCAACTTCCTCGAGGAGATCACCGACCCTCTGTTCACCGCTCTCGACCACTTCTACGAGGGCATCCGAAAGGAGGCTCTGGGCGCCGTGTGGAAGATTTTCCACTCTCTCTACAACATGGCCAACCTGCCCCAATGGAAGCCCGGCTTCCCCGCAGACACCTCGGCCTACCCCGAGTCTCTGTCCACTTTCCTTCAGCTTGCCCGAACCAAGACCGTTGAGCTTCTGGAGGAGGAGGACTCTCGACTGGTGGTGATTGCCATCTGCGAGGTTCTGGTCGAGGCCATGAAGGCTGCTGGACCCGCCATTCTCGGCGACGAAGACACTCTGCGAACCATCTGTGCCCAGGTGATTCTGGTGCTCAAGAAGGAGCACCCCGCCCAGATGGAGGAGGAGGAGATTGACGCTGCCGAGCTCGAGCAGAGCGAGTACGACTCGCTGATGCTGGACTACGCCTTTGACGTCTGTGCCGCCATGTCCGAGTCTCTGGAGGCCCACTTTGTGCCCATCTTCAAGGCGCTGTTCCCCTTTGTGCAGAACTACGCCAACTCCAAGATGGACGAGGAGCGGGCCTTTGGAATCGGCGCTCTGGCCGAGATGACCGTCGGCATGAAGTCGTCCGTCTCCGAGTTCACCGGCGACATTCTCAACATCTGCATCAAGGGTCTCACCGACCCCCATCTGGATGTGCGATCCAACTCCGCCTTTGCATTTGGAGTTCTGGCCGAAAACTCCACCGTGGACCTCACCTCGCAGTACCCCGCCATTCTGCAGAAGCTGCAGCGGCTGCTGACCAAGGTCGACAAGCAGGCCAAGAAGAACCTGTCGGACGACCCCGAGGACAACAACGACCGATGCCTGGCCAACGCCTGCGGCTGTGTCGCTCGAATGACTCTCAAGGCTCCCGGCTCCGTGCCCATTTCCGAGGTGGTGCCTGCTCTGGTGTCTCGTCTGCCTCTGGGCGACGGCCAGGAGGAGTACGTGCCCATCTTTGGCCTGTTTGCTGCTCTGCTGGAGCACAACGACTCCACCATTGTGCCTCTCAAGGGCGACATCTCCAACCTCATTCAGGAGATTGCCCGAAAGGACGAGTCCGAAAAGGTGCTGGACGACCAAGTCAAGCAGAAGCTGGAGGCGGTGATGCAGAAGATGTAGATAAGTGGCTAGGTGGTTGAGGCTATGCTAGATGATTTAATAGATGTTTTATTTATGCTGCGTAGCAGACAGGAGCAGGTGTTCAAGAACTAATCAAAACAGAGGTTTGGTGTTTAGTTCAGAGATGAGATTCCAGCAAACAATCGCGGGAGTCGAGTTGACAGATGATGTTCTACTACAAGTCCAAACTGCTATACAGTAGTGTAGTCATGACAGCCGTTCATTGTCAGCATGCCACGAGTATGCCTTGAGAAATTGTGCCCAATAAGAGAAGTCAGTGTTCTTTGACAAGCTTCAAGACTCGTTGTACTGCACTCGTACATATCCGTTGTAAGGAGGTTAGGCTTGCATTACGATAGGGGAAGAATGCCCACAGTATCGGACAAGTACATCCAAAAAAAATTCCTCGCAACGTCGAACAAATCTGAAGATGCAAAAAGATTACCATAGATTAGCGCTCGGAGGGAAAAAATTGGACGACACCGGAATCGAACCGGGGACCTCGCGCATGCTAAGCGCATGTGATAACCAACTACACCAGACGCCCTCGTTAAAATCACCATATTTTGGCCTTCATTCTCGAAATTTTGCCAAAAAATTCGCGCGACGTTTTTGGCCGTTTCAGGCTATCTGGGGGTATGGCGAGTATGCGAGGTTGCTAAAACGCTTCCAAAGATTCTTCTGAGCTCCAGAAATATCTGATTGAAGTGTATTTGGGGTGCTGATCAATGTACGTTTGATGAGTTGGTGGAGATGTGCTCCATGATGGCCATGATCAGGCGTTCGAGATTAGAGCAACAGGCAGAGAGTTGATAAGTGGGGTTAAGTCGCTGCTCTTTTACTCATGGAGAACAGCGGCTGCTCTTATGACGTTTGTGGAGTGCGTAGGCAGATAACACAACAACCGAGCTTGACAAATCCATGGGATGTTTTTTAGCAGTTGAAATTCTGTAAAAGAGACAATGACTACCAATATCAACTCTCCGAAGTTTCAGAAAAAAAAATGATTACTCAGCCTCCAGCCTCTGAGTCGTCTAAGGCTTGTAATCTCCATATCCCCTTGTACACAACACGGTGTCTGAGAGTGAGACTTCCTGACTATGGACGATGGCTGAGTCTCTAGACGTTTTTCTCATCTACTACAGAGCACGGTCTCTCTATCTTGAACCTCTTTAGCATGCAAGAACATCTGTCGGTCTCGATAGTTCTTCACAGTAACGTCCACTAGGTCTCATTAGGGTATTGAATTAGTATGTATAAATAGTGAGCTGGGCTCTTTTGTGTCTGCCAAGACTATGGCGTCAGTATTGTCCGACTGTGGTTCGGTATTGCTGTTCGGGAGTGTTTCCGGCGGTCTTTAGAGAAAAACATTCATCATGGAGTAACTGGTGAAGACCATCCAGAGGATCTGAACAACGGCCCAAACGAGCGGAATCCACGTGCTGACACTGCACAGACCCGCCCGATAAACTCCCGTGATAATAAGCCCCACAATAGTCCCGCTGACTATTGCCTCAATGCCTGCAATTCCAATGTACAGAAACATGATGATGAGTCCGTTTTTGAAGTCACGTTTCACCAGCGACGCCCACATGCCGGCGATGAAGTGGAAACAGCAAAACAAAATGATGGTCCACAGAACCGTGAACCGCCAAATGTCGTATGTGTAGTAGAGAGACGAGACTTCGTAGAGTCGTTCTGACGATCCTGCCGGCCAGTAGAGCGACGGAAACGGCGGAACCTTGTATCCGATCGGGACGCTGTACGTCGACGATATCAGGAGTCTGTGTTAGAGAGCGGTTGGTGGGGGAAAAGAGGTAGTCGTGACTATACTCACACCATGGTTTCATGGGTCTGTGTTGTGATGTGTTGATGTTGATGGTTCCAAGGCTATGTTGGTCAGTGCATGGCTGCGGAACCTTAATCCGTAATCGGCCCTTGCCAAAAATTCAAGTAATTTTTAAAGTTAGATTAGGTTTTACTCAGAGTGAAGGCGTGATCACAAACCTCTAATCATGAAGTAAATATATATACACTAATAAATAATTATTAGATAACCTGGTGACAGCTACTGTATGACTACAGTGACCCTCGCTAACACTACCACCACGTCTAATCAATAAATTACTGTACAACGACTTCCGCCCTTACAAACCCATCTCTCGCATGACGGCCATCTCCTCGTCATCTTCGTAGTCTTCCGGATCAGGTTCGGGCTCATGCTGGCCCTGGTCCTCGGGATCAGGCTCAAAGTCGCCCAACATGTCCAGCTCGAGATCGTCCATTTGTCGCATGGCAGAAGAAGCCTGAGTAAAAGGAGGTTGAGTAGAAGGCTGGGTAGAAGGCTGGGTAGAAGGCTGAGTAGCAGGTTCCGTAGAAGCTCCCTTAACATCCTGCGTAGAAGCTCCCACAGGCTGAGAATCGCCCAAAGCTCCTGTGCCGAAAATATCACCTTCTGAAGGACTGCCGCTTGCACTAGCACCACCTCCCAGATCAAACAAACTAAGACGCCCTGACGATCTCGAGTTGTCCTTGTCGCGCTGAGCCCGAGCTCCCTCCAGCAGCTCGCTCACGTCCTGTTCTCCGTCCTCGTCGTTGTCCTCCCGTCGACTCACCTCGGCCTGAATGTCCACGTCCTCATCCGACACCAACCGGTGGTCCACGCTGTCCATTCCCACAAACAGATCGTCGGGGTTGTCTGCCTCGACCGGAGGTTCCAATGGAGACTCGACCGGCGGCTCCGACTGTCTGCTGTACCGATCCTCGGCTTCGAAATGACGGCCCCGATCCCGAAAGTCTGTAATGTCCTCCAACTCGTCCACAGCTGTCGAAAGCTCGGCTGTATGTCTTGCCCGTTGTTCTTCATCGATCCACGCAAGTCGCACAGACCGAACACCTGCAGATCTGCCGGCCTTGGACGTCAGGGGGTACAGGTTCTGGAACTGGCCCTTGGGAAACAGGTCGTGCGACCACATCTGGTACATGTCCAGTAAACGCCCCAGATCGCCGACCTCGTGGCCGTTGCCCTTCAGATTCACCTTGGTGCACAGATGCTTGAGCGCGCCGAGTCCCTTGGGACCCATCAGCCGGGTATCGTCCAGTTTTGCCACGTGCCGGGTTCTCTTGACCTGCACCTCTGTGTTGATTCCAAGCTCATCGTCGTTGAGAGGCTGGGAGTCGAAGGGCTGCTGCTGCGAGTCTGTGGGCGCCTCCAGCTGAGTCATTCCCCATGGCGAATCGTATTCGTTATCCATTGTGTGTGTGAGTGTTGCGTGAGTGTGAGTGTGAGTGTGGTGTTGTGTAGAGTCTGAAAACGCGTCTGATATTTCATATTGACGCGTGCACTTTAATTGGCAATATGCATGGTTTTATGCATGTTTTTTGATACAATTAAAAAGAGTAAATATAAATTATGAAATTGAATATATAAATACTTGTACAACGAAAACAATGAGACTCACATACAATTTAGTTCATACCATGACCTAATAAATATAGGCGTCGTCCATACACCCAGGAGGACCGTATCCACTCTGTTTTGCTCGCAAAGCATATAGCCCATGTAGAAGGCAATGTCGGAGGAGCTGGGAACAGGGACCGGTGGCGTAATACACTCAACCACTCCCGCCATGAACCGCCTTCGAGCAGCCAGGTTGGTGGGATCCCGAGGATCGTTGGTGGTTCTCGAACCACACTTTTTGTGAACGTCATCGAACATGGTTTACCAGGTCTGCACTCGCATCGCATCCTGACAGAGACCGATATGCGTGTCCATGGCTCTGTTGTACGCAGTCGATACGTTTCGGTACTCCTCGTCGGAGTCGTACCCCTCGTCTTCGTCTGTATGCACGACAACGTCCTTCATCTCCTCTCGAATGGACTCGGTCGTCTTGCAGTCACCGGGGACTCCAATCATGGCTTTGAAACGGAAAGAACGGCCCTTCACGTAGGGACCTAGAGGAGGGCGGATAGCCGTACAGCTGTACGTGTAGTAAAGGGGTCGCGGAATGAGTGTCCGAGTGTCGAGCTCGTCCCCTTGACGTTTCTCCAACTGCGCTTTGAGGCTGTTGTAGACCTTGGTGTAGCTAAATCGCTTGTGGCTCTGCTGGCGCATTACGTACTGGTACATTTTGTTTTGAAGCTGGGTGCACACGTAGTTATCCAGCTTGTAACTTGACCTCGCATCCTTCCAGCCAGGGGAACATTTGGTGATTGACAGCACTGAACTCGTTGACCTGCCATGTTTGGCCAGTCTTCAGATCGCAGACAACGTATCCAGACGCTTGTGAAACGGTCACGTAACGGTCCAGACCGGTTTCTTTGCTTCCTTGGACCAGATCGTGTCGACCGAAATTGAAGCCTTGCTCGCAGAAGGTTCCCAGAGCAGGAAACAGCCCATGACAAGCTGCCAGACACTGCGTGTCGTATTTCTGAGGCAGGGTCTTGTGATTCTTCACTCGAGAACGCTCAATGCGTTTCTCCATGCCCAGATCGACCCACAGACGGAAAAGCCGGCCTTGAAGTAGTAGTAGAGATAGCCGTTGTACAGGAAATAGTTCTTGGGTAGAGCGCGGTCGTACTCCATCGCCTGAGGACGTCGTATAGACGGCAGAAAAGCAATGACCGAATGCCGAAGATCGGCAGTAGGATGGATGTAAGCAAGGTAATTCTCGTCCTCACTACTGTAGAGCCTGGTGACAAGAGCACCGCCGGCTCCAGGAAGTAATTTGAAGAATGCCATACCGTACAATCGGACAGTGTCCACTTCCAGCAGGTCTTTCTGATCGATGAGAAGGACGCCTTCTTCGTCACGTGGACAGGTGCCTTTGTAGACCACGTGTTCCTCGTCGTCCAGCACAAAGTTGAACAGAGCTGGGCCGTCGTCTCCATCTCCATATTCATCTTCAAAGGGGGGGCTCATCGTCTGGTTGGGTTTAAACTCGCACGAGCAGAAGGTTGTCGTTCTCATCCATTACCTTGATTCGGTTCTTTCCGTCGTGAGAACGCAGTTTGAGACCGGAAGGGGACGTTACTGTGGAATCAGGATAAGTCAGCAATTCAGAATTGAGATTGTCTGGGCAGTGAGGATTAGGACCTGCCACCATAGTGGTCAGATCGAGCTCCATGCCCCGAACAAGCACCTTGGTGCCCTGAGCGTGCCATGAACCGGCGGTGTGGAAAAACGAGTCTGGAAACAAAAGCGTGGACTCACTTTTGTGCTCTGAAATGTCCTGCGGATCGACCAGTGTAGTACATGCTGGGTTGAAGACGCATAGCGGCCTCGAAATCGTTGATCAGAAACCACTCAGTCTTGTAATCTCGACCGGCAAGACACGCCTTGGTTCTAGCGACCAAAGCACAAGCACGAGCGATCCAGGAATCGAGCCCAGAGTCCGTCTGGAATCAGGGAGCTCGTTCCAACACCTTGGCACGGATCAGAGACTCGTCAAAGCTGTCCAAACACCTGGAAAAGCTTGCTGGTTTGTCGCAAAGCAACTAGCGACTCCAAATCGCATTGCTCGAAGATCTGGTGTCGCAGCTCTTCCGCCAGGGTGTTCATTGTGTACTGTCTGCCACGATACTGATTGATATCCAGGTGTTTTTTTACCCCTTGCAGGTCACGTATCCAAACCTTAAAGCGTTTAAAGGTATGAATTTTGATAGTTGATCAGCGATATCGCGATTTCTCTCAAATTGGGACCCACGATTAAACGGGAATTGATGGGTGTTTCTAATACGTAATTCAGAACAATTCACAAGAATCGGAATAAATTCAAACAAGAGCTTGAACAGTGGAAACCGTCGATTTGAGCTACATTACAGCCAAAAATTACCCTCCTAACAGCCAGACTCTGGCAACAACCCTACCCCCTAACATGTCATAATTCATTAATGTATAATACAATCTATGGTCGGTCGGAGACTACCATGAAGCTCTTCGCTTGTCCTTTTCAGTGTCCTTGTCGTGACACTTTTCCGTCAGCTCCCGAGGAACCCACCCAATGGCCTCCAACCTCTCCTTGAGCTTGGACCGGCCAGAAACGTCTGTCAGCCAAAGAGGATCTCCATCCAGAGGAGATACTCGCTTGTAAGCCGAAGACAAGGTGTATCCATAATAAGACAGATGCACGTTGCCGAGACAGACGAGCCCAGCATCCTTTTGAAACGTCTGGGAACGTTTCCAGTAATTGTTGGCGTACTGGCACGCCTTGTAGATGGGGTAGTGAATGCAGGGGATGATGTAAACCGCCAGCAGGATTGGTTGCCATCTTTTCAGACCCAGGTAGGTGTGAAACGCCGGATTCCAACACAGAAGCAGCGTTAGAACTCCTCTCAGGTATTCCGATAGGGCCATCCATCCCAAAGGGAAAGTGTCGGTGTTGATGGGGAACAGTCTTCCTGCTAGCACGTGGGCCACAAACAGCAGGATTTCCGGATGTGTGTGCATGGTTAGTAAGTGGTTGTGGATATAAATACGGGTGGTCTTTCTGGTCCATCCTGCCACGTGGATTCGAGGCTTGCCCTTGTGGTAGACGTGGATCTGGGTCGGGTTGGGGAAGTTGAGGTCTCGGGCCACGTTTTCGAGCTTGGAGCGCAGCTGGCACTCCATGAGCGGGTATGCGCTTGGCGGCGGGTTTGTGCGGTGGATTTTGAGCACCACCATGTGTGCAGCTGTGTAGATCAGAGGGATCAGAAGCACGAGGATCATGTGGGGTCCTTGCTGTTTCCCCCAGGGCAGAGCTGATATTGCGAGCTCCACGAGCCCCACGACGAGACACTGAACAACGCCCTTTTGCAGCGTTTCGGACGTGTATTCGGACAGGTACTCCAGCTTGGTAATGTGCAACTGGAGCACGTTAGCGTCGCGTTCGTAGGCATGTGGAAGGAGCGAAATGCGTTGGAGAATGTAGAAAATGGCCGAGGCCAGAAAGGCGTTGACGCAGTCGCTCAGGGCCATGGCCACCAGAGCCTGGGGCGCGTGGATTTGCGTCAATCGCAGTCTGATTCGGCCCTGGATGAACTCCGCGGCCCACGGGATCCAGGGCAGCATTCCGAGCCCGAAAAGCGCCGTTTTTTCCACAAACGGCAGCAGCGCCAGGTACAGCTGGCTGCGCAGCTCGGCCCAGGCCAGCCGGTTCTGTCTGTAGAGCCCCACACAGTCCAGCATGTGGGTCAGTTCAGGGGGCACCGTGTGGGACGCGCCCAGGTAGACGAGCTGGCGCGTCTGCAGCGCCATTTCGGCCACAAAGACCACCACGGTAGCAGCCACAATGAGAGAGCTCATTGTGGGAAGAGGGCGAGTGAGAGTGGTGTGTTTGTGTGTGTGTTAGTTGTGATTGTAGATGCTGGTTCTCGGTACTAGAGTTTCGGCAAGCGCCCTGCATAAGCTTCAGTGGGGAAGCTGGGGTGAGTGTGGTTAGCGAGGTGAGGTGAGTGAGAAGAGGGTGGTGGTGGTTGGGTGGGTAACGTACCGATGCTGTAGTTTGTCGGTGTAAGGAGAACAAAATCTGAGCTGGGAAACGGTCTGAATATATATTTCTAAAATGCGTTTGTGTCACGTTTCCATTGTGCAGCGTCACACCTCGGATCATCCCCAGCACATGAAAGCATGAAAGTTGATGCATGACCTCAATGGCCTGACAAGGTGTGCAATCGGGGTACTATAAGAGGTGACTGGGGGTGAGGCTGTACGAGTAGTACGTTCTCGGGTTCAGATACCTACAACAAGGTTGAAATATCCACCACAGGACAGTCAATTGCCTGTATTAAGCCTTGGCCATAATCACTGTACAGTGACATCACATGATGCCGAAGGAGATGAGCCAGGCACACGAGACATACGACAATATTGGGAGCCACTAGCATGCCGCTTTTGGTAGAGGGCTGTTATGAAGAGAGAAAAAAGAGAGAAACGGACTATGAGAAATCATAAATTGTTGGACGGGGACATGGTGTAATTAGGGGTTTGTGGAAGTTCTACAGTGAAGACTCTGGTGTGGCAGTTACAGTGGCTACAATCGTGAGTACGAGTACGGAGTACGTATTTCGTCTCGTATTATTCTGTCAAAAAATATCGAACCCGGTTCTTGACCTGTGCTCTACAAGTAGCTACAGTATCAATACCCTCACTCTTCTACGGAACGTGTACATGTACGCACTCTGTTCTGGGCTCGGAACGTCTCAAACGAACACTCAATTCGCATACACAAGTCGACTTTTGCATCCGGAGATTGCTTTCTTTGTAATCTCTGCTAAAGCACTCGTTTCACTAGCTACTGTAAGCTTGCCCTAGCACCAGCTATAAGCACAGCGGCGTGTGTATTCGACTAGCGTCTGAAAGGGTGTTAGTTTAGTGTGCAGTAGCGACAGTATTTAGGGGACCTGTTGAAGAGTGTTGAAGGTGTTGAAGAGATGGGCTGAGAGATGTGCCGAGAGCTTTGGAGATGTCAGCATACAGCGTCTACAGAATGTGCGTGAGCTACAATGGGACACCATTTAGCAGACAAGTTTGGAGAAGTCCATCTGCCCACTGCAATCCGCCTCTTCAAATATCGAGAGACCTAACCACTGGCAACCTGCTAGATCTCCTCTACCTAGGTCCTACCGCCTATATGACGTCACCACCTCAACGGCTCATCTACTGAAATTAGCGCCCAGAATTCGGGCGATTTGAGCTCCGACGCTGATCGGGGAATCCAGAGCCGTGTTTCACCGTTAGCCGTGTCCCTGGTACAGAAGAGAACCGGTTGCATCGGTTGAAATGGTGCGTGTTGTTGATGCGTTTGCTCATGCAGTTTTGATGTACAGATATGTGCTCGGGCGTCTATGAATATGTGCTCATTGTCTACAAGCAGATGAAAACTCCGATAGCTGTTTTTCACCACCAAAACACAAGTTGCTGGACTGTAGTCACCCCCTACTTCCTCCCTCTCGTCCCGTGAGTGCCCCACAACCCAATCCCACCGTGTCTAACGTAAACGTGGAGTAGGCCATGGTGGGGTTGCATGGATGGTGAGCAGGTGGTAGCTATTAAGTAGAGTACAGTAGATGATAAATGGGTCTCTATAGGGCTCTGAAATTCTTTCTTTGGGCTCCAAAATGTTTAAAGACGGGTTTGCAACAGCCGCAGCAGGAGCAAAAGCAGCAATTGCTCTCAACCAATGCCGAGTATATAGGTATATACATTGCAATATCTCCTCTCACACCCGTTTCAATTTCTCCTCGAGCTAAATATAGACGCACATCCAAAAGGCAAACGAGAAAGTTGGAGACTGTACATACGACACGACCCAGCACAGCCAGGAACATAGCCCGGGGGCGGTTCCGGTTACAGTCGAGATTGGCAGTTCTGCGCGGTTAGCCATGGTTGCTTAACATGATGATCAGTTTTGTTTTTGTGTAATCTCAAAACCCCATATCCACATCTACAGTACAAGGGTACTCTCACCACCCTCTGATACATTCCTACACACTAACCTACGGTAGCTACTGTACGTAACCAGTGCAACCTAGATACAAGTCCGAGATAAGAGACATGCTTGGCGTAATTGACGGGTCCAGCGCTTATCGAAGAAGCCAGAGAACCACAAAATCTTCCTCCACCGCCCCCACCGTCTCCCTACACTCTATACCCCAGCCAAGCCCTGTTCCCCCCAGCCCCTTGTTTCCTAACCAAACCAAACCAAAGTGCCAGGCTCTAATTAAACTACCGACCTAGTGGCGCGCTAGGGACGCAAGCAAAAAATCTAGCTCCGCAGAGCCTAGGCCCGTGGCCACCGGTTTATAATGTCTGGGATGTCTCGCGAGAGAGGGTGTGGTTGTGGGTTCTCTCCTAACAGGTTCTGCAATTGATCGTTGATTTGTTAACATGGGAATCAAAGGCTACTTTAGCACCATGAAGGAGCGGTTCACGCCGCTGACGCTCGACCAGATCGGCCGAGGCGTGGTCTTCATCGACGGACACATTATGGCCCACCAAATCGCCAACATGGTGGATCCCAGTAGCCGCTACGACATGCGCGGCGTCGCCATGAAGCTGGAGGAGCTTTTCAACTGCTGGATCGGCCAACACAAGTGGGACATCCAGCTGGTGCTGTTCGACGGCCTCGTGCCCACAGACAAGATGGACGCCCGACGCAAACGCGCCATAGATTCGCTTCCTACGGCCCTGCATGCCCAGAGTCTCGCTCTCACGGTTCTCTGTGGAGCTCTGTGTCTCGATACGATCCAGTCCAAGTTCCCGGCAGTGCCGTGTCTGGTGTCTCCGGGCGAAGCAGATCCCGATCTCGCCTGTCTGGTGTTCAATTACGCCAAGTTGAACCCCAACAAGGCCGTCCACATCATTTCCAACGACTCGGGCTTCTGCGCGTTCGATTTCCCCGAAAACGTCCACATCGTCAACACTCTGGTCGGAGGACTCGAAAACTCGGTGCTGTACGCCCTGCCCGTGTCACGCACGGTCGCCAATTGGATCGGCGTCAAACCCACGCTGCTGGCGTACTCGGTCATGAAACACAGCGGAAGAGGCCCGTCGCAGGCGAAAAAGTACGAGACAGAGGAAGGATACCTGGAGTTTTCACAACAGCAACAGCAGCTGCTGGCCAAGGCCAACTACTCGTCTGTGGGCGAGTACCTGGCCGAGCCAATCACCCGAAGAGCTTACCAGATCTTTGGACAGCAGCACGACGAGCTTCTGATGCACACAGCTGCCAATGCGTGGATCGAGTATGGATACGCATACGTGCTGTTGCCGGTCATGTGCGAGCCCAAGGAGTTTGAGTACGCCTTTGATGCTGGAAGACGGTGGCGGTCTGTGGCCTACGAGATTTGTGCCCAGAGGCTCGTCCAGGTGTTCCCCGAAAAGGACTTTGTCACGTCTCACGTGCGCGAGTTTGTGCGGATTGGAGAGCAGCTAGGAGAGCTGGACGTGCCCATCACTGATCACGAGAGAGCTAAGTACAACAAGACGGGGTCTCATTACCAGCTGTTCCAGCGAGATGAGCTTCTGCGGGCTATCAAGGCGTGGAAGACGTCGGATCTGATCAACGCCATTGGCATTGAGATCATGGCCACGTCTCCGAACGTTCGAAACACCAAACTCGAGTTTGATGCTCACCACATGAGGGATCGGACAGTCAAGTATCTGAAGGAAGCATGGAATGACGAGGGAATGTTTGCTTTACGCAAGTATTCACGAAAAGAGCGCAAACTGATGGCCCGCAAGTCGTGTGCCATGGGCGCCACGGATCGACGTTTCTATAACAAGTTGCTGGCGTGTTTCCAGAGCTTGCGGATGCTTCAGTCTGTGGGTGTCAAGTTTCCCGTCGATGTTCATTTGTTTGATCTCGACGGAACTCGATGGATGTCCATGAGTAAGTCCAAGTAGGAGGGGCGACGTATTTATATTTGAACGAGGCAATAGATGATGTACCTGGTAGCTACGAAGATACATAGTTTTTAAAAACAACCCGACCCAAAATCGAACACCCCACCACGACCCAAAGTCCCGGTCACCTCCATGAACCCTAACCCGGGTGAAAAATACTGCATTCAACCATACGGTGAGATCCAGCACCAGTAGCTCCAACCTCACACAACTCTCACAAAAATGCGACTTTCCGGGGTGTCTCGATTCGGCGCAACGGTCGCCAAGTTGCAGCGACCTACCATCACTCTGCCCACTGCCCAGGCAGCCAACGCCGACGCCAACAAGTACAAGGGCGGCCTTCCTCTGCATCGACCCTTGAACCAGGAGGAGCGAATCTCCAAGCTCGAGCAGGGAATCGAGTCTGGCGACGCCCATTTCGCGCTGGGTAAGCGGGAGGTGTGGTTCCCCAAGGAGCAGGTGATCCTGGTGCGACCCAACGCCAAGCTGACTCCTTACCAGGCGTCTTTCCTCACTCCTCTGCACATGAACAAGATGGAGCTGCGAGACTATCTGTACAACGTCTACGGCCTGCGAGCGCTCAACGTGCGGTCCGTGGTTTTCCCCGGCGCCTTTGAGCGAGAAAACCCCGTCCGACCCCGATACCGAAAGCGAATGATCAAGAAGATGACCATTGAGATGGAGGAGCCGTTTGTGTGGCCCGAGGACTCGGAGGGAGTGCTGGCCAAGATGGAGGAGTCCGCAAGAGAGACCAAGAAGCTCATGGACGAGGTCACGGGACTCGACTCTCTGGGATCGAGCCGAGATCGACCCTCCACTGCCTTTGGAGGAATCATGGGCCCCTACAGAAAGGCCGGAGTGCCCTTTGTGGCCCAGAAGGTGGCTTCCAAGCTCGGAGGCTCCAAGCGACGAGAGGCCGAGGCCTCGGCCCAGCAGGAGAAGATGCGAAACATCGCCTTCTACCTGGCCAAGAACAAGCAGGCTGGTATTCCCCAGCCCAAGACAAACTAGTCTCTGTATATAGGAAGAAAGGATATGTTATTGATGTGCGGAGGAGTGAGAAAAGAGAGTCAAGGATTCTTTGGTTGTATGTACTGTAGAGGAACAGTCTGAGGAGGAGGCTGACAGAGAAGCGTGTATATCTCCAAACACTAGTACTAAGAAAGGACATTGTGGACCATTCGAATCAGCAGAGAACGGTGAGCTCCATAGCCACATTCGACTGCTTGTACTATTCATTCCTAGATTGGTCTAATCCAGCTTCTACTCTTCTTCACTTGCCTATGCTCAACTAAAACCAGCCCTTCTATAACTCGTTTATTTCGTAGTCAATTCCGCTGAAAATCCACAGATCACGTGAGCTACGTCAATCAATTGTACAGCCTGAAATTCAGCCCAAAACGAGGTTCCGAACCCCCTTTTTTGAACGGCCCAAAACCCCACCCCCAGGCGTGCGGCTCGGATATTCAAACAGACACAGGTCCACCTTATTTTGAGGCGAAATACAGTCTACAATGTCATTTTATGTGGTCATCTGGTAGTGATGTAAGCTGTATCGCTGGATTGGGCTGTTCTTTGCGGTCATTATGGTGTTACTTTGGTCAGTTTTGAGTAATTTCTCGTACTTGCGAGTGTACAATGAAGTTGGTACAAGTAGGTGTTTCGGTACCTCTCCTAGAATGACGAACTATGACAAAGCACATACTATCACGCTCAATTTCTTCCGATTGTTCCAATGGCACAATAATGATGACCCTCTTTAGTAGAAATATTCGTTGCAAAACCCGCTATTTCACTTCAATAATCCATAGTCAATATTCTCAATGGATGGGACTACTACAGCTTGATTACACACACTCTCTCTATCATAACCTCCAATAATATATATATATACAGCTCAAGGCTTTTTATACGGGCTCTGCCGCTCTAGAGAAACCCTCGGAAAGAGTTGATCTTCTTGGCCTCGCTCTTTCGAGCAGCATTCTGCCATCCCCCTCGTCCCCGAGCTCGCGGTCGAGAAGAGTCCTCATCCTGAGACGCAGAAGAGTGTGAATGGGAGGGAGGCTGGGGCTGCGGAATATGGGCTGCGGGAGCCACGTTGTGTGCGCTTCCTCCTCCCCCGTGACCTCCAAAGTTCATGCCTAGGTGCTCCACTGCAGGAGAAGGGGTTTTGGAGTTGCCTCCAATGGGTACACCTCGGTAGTAGGCCGAGTCCGAGCCGGCCAGAGACGCCGAAGACTGCTTGGTTGTTCTGTGGGAGTTGCCAGAAGACCCGCCCAAAGACTCCACGTCGTAGCCTAGCAGACTCTTTTGGTTAGTGTTGTTGAAGAGCTCGCCGGCACCGGGCGATAGGTTTTCTGCCTCGGACGACGCGGCGTAGGTGCGGAACCGCTCGTCCAGGTCCTGGTACCGCTGCGACAGCTCCTGGTGGCTGACCGACAGCTGGTGGTATCTGTTTTCGGCCTCCTGCTTGATGGTGTCGAGCATCTCGAGCACCTTGTGTGAGGGCGACGAGTTCTTTTCAACCTGATTCATCTGTTCCTCGAGCTCGGCGATTTCGTCGCGCAGCCGTTTCTCCGTCGTCTCCTTCTCGTGTTTCAGCACTCCCAGATCGATCTTGGTCTTTTCCAGCTCAATGTGAAGATCTGAGTTGGATGTATTCGACCCGGGAGACGCCTGTGTATTGTCAGCTGAAATGGAAGAAGACTCCGTGGAACCCTCCAGACCCTTGAGCTTCTCCCTGTACTCGTTCATCATGCGGTTTTCCGTCTCCAGAGACTCCACCTTGAGTTCTAGCTGCGTAACGGCCGCCTCCTTGGCCATGGCCGCAGCATACAACCGCTGGTTTTCGGCCTGCATGTGTTCGAACTCGAGATTGGTTTTGGCGGTCTCCTCGGTCATGGCATCGCACTGAAGTCGCAGTTCTCGGTTTCGTTTCGTCAGCGTACCTTCATGCTGCACCTTTTGCGTTCGCAGCGTGTTTCCAAGCTCCTTCATCTTGACCAGCTGCGAGTTGAGCTGCTCCGCTTGCCGTTTGAGCTTCTGGTTGGACGTCACCAGGTTCTGAACGTCGATATCCTGCCGCAAAGCGCTGTGAAGCTGCTCCTTGAGCTGCCGGATCCGGAACTGGTTGTGGTAGTCCAAATAGCAGACAAAATCGAGCTCGTTTTTGATGAGCAGCAACTCGCGCTGGTAGTAGGCCAGAATGTCTGCCTGCTCGGAAGTCGAGTCTCCTCTGAGAATCGGGGAGCCTACAGGCAACTGGGTGGGGCTCAGGGCAGGACTGGAGTTGGTTCCAGATTCGAGAACTCCTTCGATAGACGCAGTATGGGTGGTGGGTGCGCCCAGATTCGAATGTTTCTGGTACCTGGTCAACGGAGAAACAGGGCTTTCTTCTCGGCCTTGAGAATCGCTATCGTCGAGAGTGAGTGTGGAAATGGTCACAGGAGGAGGGAAGTCCGCCTTTCGACCGTAAAGAGACTGGTGACGAGCCTGCAAGTCCATGAGATGGCCCGTGGCAGAGGTAGACGTCAGTGTAGGCGAAAGCAGCTCTCCAGCAGCCACCTGGGCCTCTGTGGAGGTGGTGACTTGACTGGAAGGAGTGGACTCTCTGTCGGGAATGGACGTGATGGAAAACTGGCGTTTCGACTCGCTCAGAGACGTGCCTCGTGATCGGGTGACAACCTCCTTGTCCTTGTCTCCTCCTCCCTTGGTGCCAGAAGACACGGAAAGGGTATCTTCACGTGACCGATCTGTGGGCGAGACCGTCAGCAGCGACAGACACAGCGACGCAATGTCTGCGGGCGTCATTCCAGCCCATCGGTACTCGTCCTTGAGTTCCTGCTCCGACGAAGAGGTCAAGAGCTGAACATGCAGTAGATGGCGATCAAAGCACGTCTTTGACCGCTGCGAAATGTAGTAGTCGTCCCAGTCGTCCGGGGGAGTCAGGGTCTCTGAAATGTAGTCTGTGGGTTTCCGTAGAAACAGAATAAAGTTGGAGGGAAACAGTCCGTAGAGAAACGTGAACATTCGTTCCCAGTCCGGGTTGGGGGCATCGGGAACATTGTCTCGAGGCAGAGCTTGCCATTCGGCAAAGACAGAAGTTGGTTTTTCCGGCTCTCCTCCCTCAGTGTTGTCGTTGTTTTTGCTCACATTCTGAAGTGTAGGAGTTTCAGGATCGTCTGCCTCCAATTGTGTCGTGTTTTTCTTGTCTACGCCCTCCTTTTCCTTTTGCTTGGCACTATCTTCATCGTCCGTGTGCACCTCTTCCTCCTCCTCCTCTTCATCGGAATCACTGGCACCTCTAGAGGCATCTTGGTCGTCGTCTTCGTCGTCCGCTTCGCCTCCTCTCCAGCACACCATTCGTCCGTAAACGGCAAACAGGTACGGCAGATCGGTCATGACTTTGCTGCAGATGAAAGGCAGCATCATAATGAGCGCCGAGGCAGCCATGGTGACCACCTGGGACGATTTGTCGTGGAGAAGGCAGGCAAACAGGTGTTTGACGAGCTGCGAACGGGCCAAATCGGCCGGAATCTTGGCCCGAGTCTGCGAGAAAAACGCCGACAGTAACACCAGAATCCGCACCCGGTACTCTGGCTGCACAAAGAAGCGGTTGGCAATGACACAGAACTCCTGGGGCCGTTCTTCAGCAAACGTGAGAATCAGGTTTTTGGCGTTCATGCGCACAAACCGCAGTCGCTCCTCCTTGGCGTCGGCCTTACCCTTGGTCTCGCCCACAATCAGGTTTTCGTGCAGGTAGATCTGGACCAAGTAGAGCGCGGTGCTGCGCGAAATCGCCTGGTACTGGGCCGTGTTGCCCTCCACTCCGTCCCTGGGCACCATCCACGCCACCAGCAGGTCGCAGGCGGCTCGCACCAGATCGTTCTTTTGGCCCGCAGAGTCAATGGCGGGCTTGGAGTACAGGTCGACCCACGTGCGCACTTGCTCCTCCACCACCAGACACGGTGCCAGACGGCTCATGCACTGCAGAAACAGCACCTCTGCGGCCGGGTTGGCCATGACGGCGTCCTTGTAAATCTGGATGAGATCCTCGCCGAGCTTGGCCGAGTCGGACTCGGAGACCGGCAGGTTGGCGTCCGCAAACGCCTCGCATTGCTGGACCACCTCTTGTCGCACCTGGGGAGTCAACTGGTTGGGCGGAGTCTCCAGCGCCAGAGCCATGGCTCTAGCCAAGTCGTGACGGCGCCTGTTGTTAGTCGTGTTCTTCTTGGCCATTTGCTTCTTTCGTCTTTCTTCTTTCTCCCCTCTGTCTGTACTCACATTCCCATCGAGTTGATTGTGTATTTATGAGAAGAATTCAAGATTGGCTTCCCCACGCAATTTCACTAATTATAATGCGCTTGGGCTCAGGCTCTCAGTATTATGGCATGCATCACCTGCTGGAGCGGATAAATACGTGTCTCCAGTTCGATTCTGGGTTGCGCACGTGTTTGTAGCTAATTATGTGCTGTGCCGAATGTATGCACAGGAACGTGGTACCTAATTGGATCACCAAAATGAGTCTTCTGAAAATCGTCAAAAAATGCGACTCTGCTCCATACTCCCCGCTGAATGATTACTACACATTCACAGCCCACGAAGGAACACCCCTGGGATACCTGACTCCGCTCGTGGTGGCCGAATTGAAGAAGGAAACAGACACGGTCTCGGTGGATGACGACAAGAAGACGGTGACGATTCTCGCCCAATTGGACACGTGCGAGAAACGGTCCGAGGCATTCGAGAAGCTGGGCGACAAGTGGCGGGCCCAAAAGCTCTTCGACGTGCTGGAGGGCTGGAGAAACGAAAAATACGCCATCTACAACCCCACCGGAACCGTCTACTTTCTCATGGAACGAGCGGTGACGGCTCTGTTTGGTGTTGTCACTTACGGCGTGCACATTGTCGGGTTTGTGCCTGGCCAATCCGCCAAGGACGCCCGAATCTGGGTGCCCAAACGAGCGCTTACTAAGCCTACTTGGCCCGGGTACCTGGATAACACTGTGGCTGGAGGAGTCGGCTACCCTGCTTCCTTATGGGAAACCGCCGTCAAGGAGTGTGGAGAAGAGGCTGGTTTGGAGCCCTCGTACGTCGAGCCTCGACTGGCCTCTACGGGTGTGGTTTCGTATCTTTACCGAGCCACCGACGATCTCAGCGACGAGCTGTCGGTGATCCAGCCTGAAGTGGAGTATGTGATGGATCTGGAGATGGACGAGGCCACTGTACCCGCTCCTGCAGACGGAGAGGTCGAGAGCTTTGAGCTTTTGTCTGTGGAGCGGGTTCTGGAGCTGATCAAGGAGGGCAAGTTCAAGCCCAACACTGCGCTGATCACGATTGATTTTCTGATTCGACGGGGAGTGATTGGAGTGGAGCAGCCCGGATACGTGGACATTCTCTGTCATTCCCACAGAAAGCTGCCTTTTCCTTTGTTGAAGTAGGAGGCTGGCTATGATAGATAATACAGGACATTGCCTCGCCCTGGTAATATAACACCAAGGGCACGGTCAGCTGTTGGCTCTGAGATTGGCTCGGGTATACACGGAAAATAACAATCAAAAGCTGTCACTCGGTTATTGAACAAGACTAGAGACGTCGGCACTTGTCCGAAATACGAGAGGGTGGTACGATACCGGACCAAGCCGATGTCTGGTAGAACTAAGACATTTTGGTCGGAAAGACCTCCGAAACAGGCAGGGCTGCCACGTGCGAGACCCGTGTCTGTTTTTTTGCGTTTCATTTCCGCGAAAAGAAGCGTTTGCGATTGGCACCTTTTTTTTTCATTTCATTTGTCGACGCTTTTTTCTCTTATCTCTGCACACCAAGGGCTGCTTGTCGATCCGAGTTTATTGGGCCCAGGAACAAGAGAAGAGGGTGTGTGGAGATGCGTAGAGGATGCAGGGGAATGATAACTGGGAGAGCGAAACTCGAGCTCGGGGGCCTGTGATAAGCGCCCGGACCCGTGGCTTGTGGTTTGTCCGCTGCTTTCGAGCCCACCAAGGTTGAGATAGCGGCGGGTAAAAACGCTCAGACTCGGATGGTACGAGGAAAAGCCTGTCAAACCGAAGCCGAGATAACGTTGACATTACAGTGAAAGAACTCGGCTAGTGGTAGCGACTTATAACCCGACTAGTTAAACCAACACGATTCTTTGTTGGTTATGAGCGTGACTGAGATCTCTGTATACACGTGTTCGTACAAAGAAACAGTGGGTACTTGTGGCTACAATACATGTTTAGAATTAAAACTAGGCCATCACAGTATGTAGCTACAGGTCGTACTCGTATAAGCACATAGGTTATTAGTAAGCACATTCGTTGGGCATTGGACATTAGACAGTATTCGGCTACAGCGCAGTGCGCTAGTGGAATATTCGCTAGAATCGCTCTATTCACTACGGAGCACTACTGGTCCTCTTCTCCTCCTTCTTGACGACCCTGGCGGGATCGCAAAGAGCAACATGGGAGGCAAACTCGCGGCCCAGCTTTTCCATTCCACAGGTGGAACACTTGATTCTGACATCTCCCTGCATTGCTGGAGGGGGAGAGTCTGGTTTTTGCGCGTGTTGTGAGATTTTCAAAGGTGCACCTAGCTACTGTACTCGTACTCTAGCTGTGGCTTGGTAGGTGGTACAACTACTTGAAGTTGATAGTGCATTACTTGGGGTGGTACGAGCTGTAGATCAAGCCTCAATTTGCGTAGTGCCTGAGCCTCATTGTACAATACGTGCAATACGAGATTGTTTGACCTATCGCCCGACTCACCACCCAACTTATCATCTCATTTCACTTCGCTCTTATGACCTATCTGGTGATACCTTGTGCTGCTCTTATAACACTCATTTGAGAGGGGCCATCTAACTCACCACAGATTATACACCTGACACGGCTGATATTATGGAGTCCACGTTGTACCTATTTATTGCGTACAGTTACTCCGTTACACACGGTCCAAGCCCCTATTTGACGTCATAGGTCTGGGGTATTTCCCCTCATGGTGCACCTGTACATACGGGTCTTGGCTACACCTCAACCTGGGGTAATAGCTTCGTCCGGCTTTGTGGGGTAATGTTTCGGATTGAGAGAGGGAGGACAATTAGGCAAAGCAAGAAAGGCCATACTTGAATGTACATACCCTATTCGCACGGCTAAAGCTCCATATTCACATGACTCGGTCCACGTCAACGCCCTTCGGCATGTCACGTGACACGGCTACTGACACACGGGGTTTCAACACACCCCTTCACACGTCTAGTTCCATAATATCGGACTGCGACGACTTTTTGCCCCTGTCTAATGAGAGCTGCCGGTTGTGTTTGTTCTGGCAAGGTTCAAACCAAGTTCAAAATTGCGGCAGCAGGTGCACCAACAAAGTTGTCAGTAAAACCACAGTGTAGGTCCACCTGAAACTCAGTCCATAAACAAGTCCTAAAACCAAAAAAAAAAAAAAAAAAGCCCAAAGCCAAAAATGCTAACCAAAAGCCTAAAGGAAAAGCAGAATTAGCCGGAGCAGTGTAGGGCGTTCAAGGAGGAGTTAGACTGGTAGACAGACAGCACTCGTACTCTGCCCGTTGTTTTCTCGTCTGACTAAGCTAGTGACTCAGAGCTTAGTCGTTCAGTTGCCCCTCTGACTCGGACCATAAACTCGTGCCTATCAATGACTCTTTTTTAAACGTGCTTATGGTGCGTATCATGGACCTGACGTCACACACAGCAGATGCATACACGCCCTCCCAATTCGGAGATGCCGCAAGCACCGTCTCTTAGTGTGTGACTATTTGCAAAACAGGTATATATAAATGACGCGCCCCTCCAGGTGGTGATCTGTCTTACCTTCTTCAAACCCACAAACGAACCCCCCCTCTCCCTCAGTCACACAGACACACACACACACACTCACTATGCCCTGCCACCACAGCCACAAGGAACCCGTCAACACCGTGTCGCATGCCCCGACCGCGGACCAGGTCAAGTGCCCCAACTGCGACTGTATCGTCTTGCAAATCGACTACCAGGACCACCGACGAACTGGATGTGATCCTCGGTATAATGTGTAGGTGACACGGACTACACGGACACGACACAGACTTGTAACACCCCACAACATCCACCCTCCGTTACACTATTTATTCGCATGCTAACCGTCATGTTTACTGGGCCTTGGAGGTAGAACAAATGGAGAAACGGGCACCCGAGACCTCACAACCACCACCGTTTCTCTACCACCCGTTCTCCACCACCACCACCCGTTCTCCACCTCCACACCCCATGACATCATCCCGCTCTTGACAAACACCATTGTTTAGTGCAGTTGATCTGCACGGCCCCTGTTAAATATGCTATTTATTCTATTTATTCCATACGCAAGTACAGTATACGCGGTGAGCTTATACGCGTGGGTAAATTCGTAGCCTCCTCACCACCTGGGTAATATTCCTCCAAGAATGTAGGTATTTTCGGGGGTCTCCACACGTTCCTTTTTGACCCTTCAAAACGTTTGTTTGGTCACGTCTTTAGCGCCTCTTGGCGAACTCTGAAAAGCCACCCGAGGAGGTGCCAAAATAGACCACAGCAGAGTGACGTCATGACAGGTCTGTTATGGGCATTGAAGAAAACAACCTAACAAATTTAGTACGGCGTATGTACATACTTGTATTGTATTTGTACGCTCAAAATACCCACCTCATGTCCTCTATACACAGAGTTCCTCCGGTATGCGTAATGTATGGCCAAACAGACTCGCAAGAATACTCCCCAAAGGCACGATGGTAGCCTTTCCCTCTGCTCGTACGTTAGACATGCCATCTGCCCACTTTTGGACGAGCGTCAGGGCACGCGGCAGTGGCGGGAGTCTGAGTCTGTGTCTATGATTTGGCCGTTTTGGTGGTACCAGCTGTACTGGTTCCGGGGTTCTTTTAGGAGGAGTGATTCAGCATCGTGACCAAAATGTCCACCACGAAACCACACAGCATTAGAGCCGAGGTTTTCCTAAACAGCAACCATATTACCAGTACTCCGTCCATTGATCTCCAAAGCCATGCTAAATTTGCTACGGCCAAAGTTGCGCCTTGCATGATGGTCGGAGTACGTACAGATATTCTCACAAACTGTGTCCACTTCGGAAGAGGGAGTCCGAACAGAAGGAGAAGAAGAAGGCAAAGAAGGCAGAGAAGAGTGCCAAAAAAGGAGGCATGAGTTAGTTGTTTGCAAAGTAAACAGAGGAAAGAAAGGGGGGCGGAAACGAACGTGGAATGGGTTGTGGCTTTGGCCACCTCGTACAGCTGTCTGTATGTTTAAGGCAACTCATACTGCCTTTGTCGGAACCAACGCTGCAATCGATCTACTGTAGCACTCGATCTAACACTCGATCTAGCAACTCTGCTGATGCCCGATCTACTCGTACAGTACGGAGTAGATAGATTTTTTCTCAATCATTCTACTGTAGTCACAATTTGAACTTTCGCATTTGTCAAGTCATTCTGGGAGACCGTTTGTACAGTGATTAGAGGGCTCTTCTCAGAAATGGCTCCAGTCAAGAATCATACTGATGGAATCTTAGCAACATCACTGTACTTGTAGAGGTTTATGGCATAGATCGTGACCCACAGCACTGAATAAGAAGTACTGTACTTTCCTGTACATGGACCATAGAGTAGCAACAGCACCGTATCAAGTACAGGTCTTCGTCCTCCTCTGCTACAGGTACAGCACTTGGCGACCGTTCCACAATGAGCAACACTCCCGGCCCTCCTACCTCTCGTCCTCGCCCAGTCCAGGAACCTCAGCCTTGGTGGGACGTGATCAAAACGGTGTGCCTTATACTGGTTACTCTCTCCTACTGTCTGGGATATGTGACGCAGCCACATGGCCCCTGGTCGATTGCTATGCCTCGTATAACAGCGGGATTAGCGTCGCTCGGGAGCTAATTTTGCATGGGACGTTTTTCCACGGCACCAACAGAATAAAACCCTGGAAACCCTCGTACAGCTATGATATTTATAGCAGGGGTGGTATGACTGATAATGACCATACTATGGCCAAAACGGTTGCGTACTTCATCTCTTTTGCTCGCTAAGTCATTCCCTAAACACCCCCTCATGGTTCATTGTAATCTGAAACATGTGGAGACGATGAGCCGCTACCGTACAAACAGTAATTTAGTTGAAAGGTCACCTGCCACGGGTAAGGCGTGGCCAACAAGGTGTCCGTTCTCGGCTTCCCATCTTACCGTCTTTGGACTAAACCGTTTACTTTTGGCAACTTTGGGGTGTGTGCTATTCGTGACGTCATATGCAAATGCCGTGACGTTTTAAGCAGGTCCAGGGGTACTGTACGAGAATGTCCACTGTAGTAAGATGGTATGTACAGTATGTACCAAAATGATACCTCTGTGTTCTTGGTGGAGTTGTACATCGCTAAGAACTTTCCATTTGGTTAAGGAGCAAGTCATGTTCCAGAGTAAAGACACTCAACCATGGATATGGAGTCCAAGGGTAGGAGCTGCAAGACTGTTGACTTCATCGTCTGCCTCTTTGCACATGATTCTAGTTGTGTGCAATTCTTGCTTCAAAACAAGGCCTACCCTGGTTGATTAATAAGCCAGGAAAAGTGCAACATGGCGGATTCAGAACAAGAAGGAGACATCAGAAACCGGGTAAACCGCCTACAAAAACATATGGCCCAATTGCTACGTTCATGGGCAAAAGATTACAGCACCCAGGATTCTCGTATGGTCTCCCACTACAATACTAACTGGGCTCTCTGGTGCTTGACTATGGCTGATCGGACGGGAAGCCGTACTTTCACCAGGATGTGGCCGTAACCGGTCTGCGCCGACCCGGAATCGAACCGGGGGCCCATCGATGGCAACGATGGATTTTACCACTAAACCATCGGCGCTTATTAAGCAGAGAAAGGTGGGGAGCCACGCGGCGTGAGAGGGGATTACGTAATGGACACTCACCCTGCTCTCCGTCTGAAGCACACGAACTGGTTCCTCGTCACGGACTGGCAGTGGAAGTATTTTTGCTCACCAACGCTCAACTCTGGGCTGCGCGATCTGGTTCATTTAGCTGGAACGGCCTGCCTTGCAGAAGACAGCCCCTTGCCCCCCCCACACGCGGTAACGCCGGCGAAGGTCAAAATCTGCAAGTCGTTCTTCTTCCAACGCCTTGAGCAGCCCACAGCCTACATGTCCGAAGCCCAAATCCGATACCTCCTCA
>ULGY01000004.1:1121657-1211991 GCA_900519085.1 Yarrowia deformans | reverse complement strand
AAAAAAAAAAAAAAAAAAAAAAAATGAGCCCTAGAATCAAAAAAAAAACCTAGAATCAAAAAAAAATAAAAAATGAGCGAGATCTAGAGGTTGTAGAGAGACGAGGAGTTGACGGTTGGAAATAGGCGAGTCCATTGTGGATACACACGTGTTTTCAGAGCTCTAGCTTTGGTATTGATAAAACTGTGGTGTCAAGTGTTGGCACGAGTGTATGCAGTTAGTAGTTAGATGTGCTACAAGTACTACAGACTAAACAATCAGCAGAGCCCATTAATGCCTCCCACTCTATGTTTAAAATCTTTAATGAGTATTTATTCCTTGCCTTGTCATTGTATACCATACTCATAAGAGAAGGGATGATTCTGATGGACTACTAATTACTACGGTTGATAGTTTTCACCAGAGTGAATAGAAGAGCATGCCAAACCAAACGGCCTGTACTTTTACCATTATGGCCATGTTTGAAATACCGACAAGTATTCGAACGTCTCCTATCATAATCTACCGTACTGGTTGGTAACATACTCGCACTACCCAAAATCAATGATTAAAATACAAACAAAACATCAACGTCTCTACAGCTTGGCCTTGTTGAGACCCAGAACAACATCGTCCTTTCGGGCTCGCAACAACCGTCGTAGAATTTTGCCACTGGCGTTCTTAGGGATGGCGTCAATCACCACAATACCAGCATGCAGCTGCTTGTACTTGGGCAGCTGTTTGTCCAGCCAGTTTTTGATCTCCACCGCGTCGTACTTGGGGTCCTTGAGCACGACAAACGCCCGGGGAGCCTCGTTACCCTTTTCCAAGTCCTGGATACCGATCACGGCGGTATCGGCCACCTGGGCGTGTCCCAGCAGCATATCTTCGAGCTCGGCCGGAGCCACCTGTTTGCCCTGGCTCTTGATCATCTCCTTGGTTCGGTCCACAATCATGTACCGGCCCTGTTTGTCGACCAGCGCCACGTCGCCGGTTCGGAACCAGTGTCTGTTATAGTAAGCGGCTGAGGCCTCGGGGTCGTCTGCCTTGACGAAACACTCATCGTTGGCCTCGCGGTTGTTATGGTACCCGTCCATGACCTGAGGACCTCGGATCCACAGCTCTCCAACAGGCAGAGTGCCCTGTTTGATTGCCTCATCGAGCTCGTTGGGGTCCACGTCGTAGGCAGGTTGATCAACACCATCTTCGTTAACGATTCGGACCTGCGAGTTGGGCACGAGCTTGCCACACGACCGAATGTGCCGCTCCTTGTCCTGAGGATCGAACAGCGTGGCCACGGGCGACGTTTCAGTGAGTCCGTAGCCCTGGACGATTCGCAGACCGCCCTCGGCCGAGTCGCCAAGCTTGTTGCCGGTGACTCGGGTCAGCAGCGCCTCGGTCACGTTGGCGCCAAGCGGAGCGGCTCCGGAGAGAATGGCGCGCATGTGGGCTCGCAGCGAGGGGATGTACTTCTCGACGATGGGGTGTTTTGTCAGCAGCACAATGATGGGGGGCACCAGGGTCCACGAGTTGATTTTGTACTTCTTCTGGGCCTCCAGCACCTCAATAAGATCGAAGCCGTTATGGTAGACCGTGGTGGCGCCTGCAAAGGGGTTGCCAATGAGGAACTTGGAGAGTCCAAAGAGATGCGACACGGGGATGATGGCCGCTGCGATTTGCTGGTCGGTGTTGAGGGACTCCGAGGCCTTGCTAGAGATCTCGTTGCAGGACGTCAGGTTGGCGTGGGTCAGTCGGACGGCCTTGGAAACGCCTCCAGACGTTCCGGACGACATGCCGAGGTACGCGATTCGGGTCCGAGACTCGTGCGGCGCCAGCTGGATCTTGCGGGTGTGTTCGACCTTGTGGTTGCCGACCATTCGAGCCTGTTTGTTCAGAGCCTCCAGTTCAACGAGAGCAGGAGGATTAGCCGAGTTGTAGATCTTCACGGCCTCGTCCACCACGCTCTTAAAAGCCTGGGCGTAGATGACCACCTTGGGAGAGGTGACTTTGAACTGGTGGGCGAGATCCTGGGCGGAGTAGCCCGTGGAGCCGGGCGAAATGGTGGCGCCCAGATCCAAGCAGGCCCAGTGGACGACGGGCGCCTGAATCACGTTGCCGAAAAACGTGACCACGTCGCCCATCGAGGCGTCCAGCTCGTTGTTTCTGTGGCGGCACAGCCCGTACTGCGAGTGCAGCAGCGCGCCGTACTTGTCGCTGAGCTGCCACAGCTGCTGTTGCGAGAGCGTGGCGCCTGTTTTGGCGTCGATGACCGACGGCTTGGTTTCGTCGGTGTGGCCTCCGCTGCGGATAAAGTCGGTGATGTTGCCGTCGTAGAGTGCGTCCACGGCAATGTTGGGCAAGGTGGCGTTGTGGATTATTGTCATGGCGGGTAAGGGATGAGAAATGGCTGGTTTGTTTGGGATTTTAGGCGAAGCAGAGATATATAAATCGTAGCGTTCGTAGTTGTACTCCTTGGACATCTGCACTGCACGGTTAAAATGAATGTGGGGAAGTGGGGTAGCTACAGGTAGCGGAATTCCAAGCACTACGAAAACCGTCTATCATCCTAGTTAGCATGAAAAGGAGGAATAGTCTGGCTTATATATTTACGTGGACTGCCCACATTACGTCTTTTATGTCCTTATCATTCCCGCCCTGTGAAAAATCCCACTCTACGATAATCGGCATGATCTGTCGATCGGCCCGTCGGACCGTTGTCTTCAACCCTATAAGCTGAGCCGCACGCTAAGGCCTAACGCCGGACTGTGGGGGTGCATCCAAGCGTACCGTTACAAAAAGTACGACTCTGCCGAGGTGTACAATGGCCAGGGGTGAGAAGATTCGGCATTAGTCGTGTGACACGGTACAGGTGAGAAGGTGGTGTTTTAGTAGACCAACTTTGAGCGATCTTATTCCTTACGCTGATCTTGCCAATCCAAAGCTACTTGTACACACTGTAATTCTTTAAGGTAGCCCATCTACACCCTTTTTAATCACTGCAATTTGTATTGCCAAAGACGGTCTCAAACCGTGGTATATCCGAAGTTCCGCGGCCGCCAAACAACCCGCTCTACCACCTGTATGCTGCAATCTACAACCGCCTCTGCAGCCGACAATGCATTTTTGGAGGATGTTGAGTGTTGGGGTGCAGCGAGAAGGGAATTTATCTGCAAAATTTGTACTGCAAATGAGGTTCCAGCTATATCAATCGACTCAGCAGAGAGTGATGAGTGCAACAGTGTAGCTTGTATTCTCGTAATTTGTGTTCCGGTGGATTGATCCAGTAGTGGCCAACTTCAACTGACAGTCGAGCATGCCGACCATGAAGTTTTAGCTGCCACCCGTCAAACGAACGAGTTGGAATTTCGGTCGGTATGAGCTTTAAGTGCAGTGTGATCTGTACGGTATCTCTTCTGCCAAATCAGGAAGACTGACCTGGGTGTAGAAGATGCTGGATCATGTAGTTCTGAAGTTGTTGAGAGTTTAGTTGGGAATAGCGAAAAGAGGATTCACTTGGGGGTTCAAAATTTTGGTGTTGCTGTGACTCTAGATGTTCTAAAAAAAGTACAGAGGTAGTACATCGCATTTATACTCTCGGCTGGGCTGGGGCCATTTTACTTGTAACATATTGCCACATTATTCCATGTGTGGAGTACAAGTAATTTCAATTTTTCAGGGTCAACATCTTACATGGAAGTTTACTTGGAAAATAGTTAAGGTTTACGATTCATCTCGCGCAGGTTACAGCACGTTTATAGGGGAGTCATACTAAATGGTACCGGTACTTTTACAACTTTAGCGTGAATATTGGACTAAGCAAAGTGAGATTTTCGAGCTGTCCAAAGACACAGATTTGAATGAATGCTGTACAAGTACCTTTAATTTTCACTACCATCGCCACAGTATGTACAGCCTTTCGTTATAAGCATTCAACGCCAATCATCTACTTTTAAGAAGACATTGAACTTACTGCACCTACCATCACGTGCTCAGCTCGCATTTCAAGTTGAAAGCGCCTTTTAGCTCTTTTAGTCGCTCCTAAACGGCTCCTTTTATCGCTCCTACTGTACTCCCTCCACCACATCACGTGACCAAACAAACCCTGCGGCTGATTGACACCGCCAAGTGAGACAAGAGCATAATGAGTTCAGGGGTAGACACGAGCGGAGGGAAGTGTCAAAGTCCAGTCGATTGGTGGCTTACCTAAGCATGTCACGTGACCTACAACCCAAACCCAACTCACTTCATCACATGACTTTTTTCCCTTTCGTCAACAGCCCTCCCTTCATATTTGGGGCTGGGCACCACCCTGTAATATAATAATGTACCCCGCAAACTTTGATTGAAGATCGACAAAAAGCAAAGTGTGTTTTGGAAAGTGCGTTTTGGCAAAGTGTGTGGCAGGGTGTTTACTACAAGTGTTTTAGGAGACTAGAGTACAAGTATTGCGTGATAGAGATTGATGGGGTGTGTTTGTGTCGACTAAAAAACCGTGTTTAACTTTTCTCTTTATGTCAGGTCACGTTTACCCGTCAAATCCAGGGTCTTGACAGCCCATTTTTGCTCTCTTGTCAGCCCTCAGTACAGTGTGAAACATGTGCAAGTTTAAACAGGAGTACCTGGTAGTTTTACAGCTGTTTGTAGTGTTCAGGAAGACATGTGAAGAGTACATTGAGAGTGTTGCTTGAGGACGGTATTTGAGGACATATTGAGAACTCTTGAAGACAATATTTTATATTTTCCTGCGAAATTAAGCGCGTCTTGGTGTGTGTCTCTACATTCACCCTGGTTCCTTTTTTGCATTTGATGCACGAGTTTATAGACCAACCAGCCTGATAATATAAGACGGTAATAAACGACTGGCGGCCTACGACGTACCACTGTACTCTGATCACCACACCAGCTAGACGGTATCGATACGACAGGTAAACGGAGACGACCAAACAAGTCGGAACACAAAACGAACGACACAAAGCAAACAGACACAACCTCCCTTCCAAGCAAAGATAAGAACCCGTCGTCCCCCACCATGAACGCCATCACGCCCCTTCTTCAGCCCCACATCGACAACATCAAGGCCAAACTGCCAATAGAGAAAATTGAGCAGATCCGCGCCAACATCCCCCCGCTGCCGTTCGACGTGAAAAAGCTGGCCGAACAACTGCCCTCGGCGTCCACCTCGGTGGTCATTTTCGCCGTGCTCGTTCTCTTTGCGAGCTTCCACTCGGGCTTCCTGTTCAAGTACGTGACCGTGCCCTTCATTTTCGCCATTTGCTGTGTCGTCATGCTTGGTAATCACAAGATTAAGTGAGCGAACAGTGGCGACAAGAACACGATGTTTTGAGATGTTTTACGACGTTCCAACAGTCAAGTCGCAACTGGTATGTCACTCTAGTCTACCCGTTTACGTCCCACAACACAGTTACTCCACACAAAAGTTCACGCTACAACTCGGTGTGTGCCCCCACACAGCAATCTGCTTCTCATTCAGAAAGTAGTTGAATATATTTATCTTGAGAGAGAGACTGTGACTCTGGCATAGCATTGGTACAACTTGGTACAATCCAGGTACAGCCTCAAAGTCCGTATTCGGCATCAGGTGTAATCAAACTGTATGCTTGATTCATGCATTTCATGCGGAGATCTATAGGTGGAGGAGAAGGGCGGTTTGGACGTGTACAGACGTGGATTTGGTGGTGAGCGTAAGTGGAAAGGTGTCAAGGTATGCACTTTACGTGTATTTGAAGTACTCTGATTTTTCCCCGAATTTATCTGATTTTTTAAAATTAAGTTCAAATAATTAAAAATAATCAAAATTAATCTGGTGAAGCTCCAACAACGATCTCAACTGGAGAAGGCAAAGGAGTCGGGCTTGATAACGGGACCTCGGGAAAATCACGTGCCCTGGTCGTGCCCACACAATACTATACAGATATCCTGCAAAAACATGTGTACGATACATATTGTAGCTACGTACAGTACAGCATGCTTCTTACTTCGGCCACACCACTCCCTTCAACTCCCCAGGCATAGCTCAAAGCTTGAATATTATTGCACCATCTGATCCCCCACCCTGAGCTGATTCGAACGAATATTAAAACATCCATTTAATACCGCTCCCTCGCGAGTTTCAGTCCATTCCAATTTCTTGTAGAGTTTCAGTATTCAGACTTCAGACTTCAGACTTCTCAGACTTCAGACTTCTCAGACTTCAGACTTCTGTTAGCCTAATAATACGGACTGGTCGGGTGAGAGTAAAGAGAGAGTTGGTTTAGAATCCATAGGGAAAATAGGCCATGACTGTATTGAAGACAGCAATGATATTGGTTGCTACGACTTAATATTAGTAAGCGGTCCCATTCGTGCCTGTGCCCGTGCGCGTGGGCTCAACAAATCACCTGCTTCCTCTCCCACCGCTCAGACGCTCTCCACTGTACCCTAACCGCGCATGTGAAGCTGTCCGAGGCGAGCGGTTCCTTTCCAGGCAAACTCTCTCCGAATCAGCTTCACCAGCTTCTCGAAAATCGCCATGTCCTTTTCCGACATTTCCAACAAGATTGTTGCCGACTTCAACGTCGATTACGACCAGAAGAGTCTTTGGAGTGAGTACCGAACCGGTGAAGGGATTACCCCACATCCCCACAGAGTACACCGTGTAAGAAGCCGATGGAACTAGCGCGAGGTGGTGACCCAAAGGAGTGCAACGAGACCCAAACGAACCAAACGAAAAAGACGAGTGACCAAACGACTCCGTCAATGTCACCGGAGCAGTGACAGCAGTGATGTGGCCATGATGTTTGACACTAGCGATTGGGCAATGTCTTCAGCGATTTGGTTCATGTCTTCAAGACTCGGTCAATGTCACAGACTGAACAGTACCAACTATTTAAACAGAGTCTCCAGAGACTCAACAACAACGTTGAGCAATGTCTTGGTGATTTGGTCATTGTCAGTGACTCCGTCTATGTCACCAGTGTTACCAACGACTGAACACCCGGTTAATGTCACCAGAGGCTTGAGCAATCTCTTCGGTGACTCGGTCTGGTGACTTGAACATGTCAGTGACTTGAACAGTGTCAATGACTTGGCCACAGTGACCCATCGGAAGTAACTGCGAGCGAGCAGTGACAACGTGGCTCAAACAGTGTCTATGACTCAACCGTGTCACCATTGGCTGCAATGGCTTGGTTCTTTTCATGTTTCTTGGCCAGTTCCCCAGTGACCGATTCAATGTCACCCTCACCCTCTCCCCTACTAACCCAGTCGTTCTCGGATCCATCGCGTTCAACCCCATCTTCTGGAACATTGTCGCTCGGGCCGAGTACAACACGCACTTTCTGACCAAGATCGCCGGAGGAGCCAAGACCGGATGCTACCTGCTGGCCATCACCATCTTCTCTCTGGGCATCTTCCGAGACTACCTGTACCACCAGGCTCTTGAGCAGCAGCCCACCTCCATCCTGCTGTCCGTCACCTACGCCGACATCGTCAAGCCCCTGGCCGTGGTGCTGTTTGGTGTGGGCAACGTGCTGGTGCTCACCTCCATGTACGCTCTGGGCGTCACAGGCACCTACCTGGGCGACTACTTTGGCATTCTCATGAACGAGCGGGTCACGGGCTTCCCCTTCAACGTGTCCAACAACCCCATGTACCACGGCTCCACGCTGTGTTTCCTGGCGTCGGCGCTGTGGTACGCCAAGCCCGCGGGTCTGCTCGTCACCGCCTTTGTCTCGCTCATGTACTCCATTGCCCTCAAGTTCGAAGAGCCCTTCACCGGCGAGATTTACGCCAAGCGAGACCGAGAGCTCGCTGCCAAGCAGAAGTAAATGTGTGCGCCTGCACATGTTTACGAAAAAGCGGCCCTTCAACAACCCGCTCACAACTCAACTATTTATAGCATAACTTATTTCAACATAATAGATTCAACTCGCTATTACAAAACATTGTTCCTAAATAATAGAGTATAGAATATGAGAGTCATAGAGAGATTCCTATTCATAGAGTCCTAGACATTCATACGGGGTCTTAAAGACTACCAATTTCGACGTAATAGTCCTAGATAGTCATACATGATCCTATTGATATTACTTGTAGAGAGTCATAGAGACTCCTAGCTAGTCCTATATAATCCTAGAGAGTCCCAGAGTTCTAGAGACTACTGTACCGCTCCTTAATAGTACTAAATGTCATAGAGTCGTATTACAGTAGATAGACTTGTAACATTATATTAGAGGGTCCTAGATAGTCCTGGATGGTCCCCGACAGACCTACAGTAGAAAGTCCTAGACACTTCTAGACACTCCTAAGTCGTGCTAGATCGTATTTCCTCCTCCTTCCTACTCCTCCTCAGGCCCGTCAATAATGATCTTAATGGCCTTGCCCTCGGCGGCGGTCTTGTAGGCCTTTTCGGCGTCCTTGAAGGCGAACCGGTTGGTCACCAGCTGCTTGACGTCGATTTTGCCCGAGGCCACCAGTTGCACCGCCAGAGGGTAGTCGCCATGGCAGTACCGGAACGAGCCCAGCACGGAGATCTCCTTGACAATGCACTTGGTGATGGGGAAGTTGACGTCGTCCTTGCCCATACCGACCTGCACCAGTCGACCGGATGTGGCCAGCACGGAAACAGCAGTCTGAATGGACGGCTCGGCTCCGGTGCATTCCAGCGCGACATTGGGCGAGTCGCACAGCCCGTAGCCCTTGATCAGAGCGCGGATCTTGTCGGCAGACTCGTTGGGACTGTCGCCCTTGGTGGGCACAAACGTGTGTGTGGCTCCAAACTTTTTCGCCAGCTCCAGCTTCTCGGGGACCAGATCCACACACACAATGGTGGACGATCCAAACGCGCTGGCGACTCCCACGGCCAGCAGACCCACGGGGCCGGCTCCAAAGACAATCACCACGTCCTGAGCGGTGGTTTTGGCGAGCTTGTTGCAGTGGACAGCTACAGACAGGGGCTCCACCAGCGCTCCCTCTTCAAGGGACACGTGGTCGGGCAACTTGACACAAAAGTCTTCGGGAATGATGTAGTGGCGACACAGAGTGCCGTCGTAGGGCGGGGTGGCCGCAAACACCATACAGGGACACAAATTGTACCGTCCCTCCTTGTACTCCTGCGACAGTCGAGAGGGCACTCCTGGTTCCAGAGCAACCCGATCTCCGACCTTGAGATCCTTGACTTCGGGGCCGACCTCAACCACCTCGCCGGCGCTTTCGTGGCCCAACACCATAGGAGCCTTGACGATGAACTCGCCAATTCCGCCATGTAGATAGTAATGGACGTCCGAGCCGCAGACGCCTGTTTTCTTGACGGCGACCTTGACGGAATGGGGGTCCTGGATCTTGGGGTCGGGGCGGTCTTCGAAGACGAGATCCAACGGTTTTCTGAGCACAAAAGACGGGTTAGACATGTTGTATGGTTGGTTTGTGGGTGGAATTGTAGTCCGGATCAACTCTCTTATGTATGCGTTTATGAATTGTTCTAGTATGTAGGCAATATGCAGTCTGCGATGTTAGGGTTTGGGTTTAGATCGATTTCGAGTGGGGGTGGTGTTGGGTGGTGCCTTAGGTGTTGCCGTGGAATTTCCACCATCATCAGCCTCAGGTGGGTCGTCTGTCTTTGATTACTAAGCTGTGTATCGTCTGGTGTATTACGTAACCATTGACGACGTTCAATTGCACATCGTCGGTCATCCTGAGTCCCTTTTTTCAACTCCAAAAAAGACCATCCAGAGTTTGGTTGGGATAACGGTTTAGCGTGCGATAAGCTTTTGATGGGCTGATGGAATATTACAGTGGAAGCAAATACGGAATTGAAGGTGACCAACAATCGTACCATCGAGGAGATGCCACTACAAGTACCGGTATGATACACGAGACCTATAGTGCTCATAGTCAATTGGGCAAAACGTCTTCAAGCTTTAGAGTCGAAAATCGTACCACTATCTTCCACGATGGTGTACTGACGATTTCAATCTATCCATGGTACTGTTCAAATCAAGCCTCTAAGTGAGTGGTAATTATGAACTACCACCGATTGACCATATGAGTACCTGTGCCCTTACAGAATCATACCAGGGTCACGTGACACTTGCTAAAAGACCAATCACGATCATATGTGTTGCACGGATATCATAGAACTCTGCACTGATGTGAACTGATGACCAACAAATCCACCCTGACTTAACTAAACAAAAAGTAACTACAATTGCCAAAAAATCTTGTATCTCAAATAACGTCAGTAGAAAAGGGGTACTTCAAGTGGTGTATCTGTTAGGAAGTGGAGATGTATCTACAAATTAATGGTATGTTTACAACCACTCAGCTCTTCAGGAACCGCGGAAATCAACCCCTAAATGACTTTTCGTCTCAACAATAGTCCAAGTAAATAGTCTAAGTAACGCGGTATGTAACAGTTACAAAAAAAGTACTCCAAAACCCCCCCCAAAACCACCCAAAAACCCCCCAGACGAGCACAATTGGCATGAACCACAACTACAACCGTCATAACCGCTTACTAATCAACAAAACCACTTCCCCCAAGCCGTCTGAATTGGGAAGCCTGTTCCGATCAATCGGTCCATGTCAATGCATGGAAGGAAGGGGTGCATGGTTGTTAGCCGTTGCCCGAACTACAGTGATGGCCTATGCTCGTCGGTCTCACGTGACCAGAACAAGCCACGAGATCTCTGTGTGCATCACGTGACCGAGTACATCACGTGACACAAGCCCAGCACATAACCCGACTACGTCACATAACCCAAGCCCAGCTCTGTTATTCTCTCGTCATCGTACATACTTTGTTCAACGGATAAGCTCCGAAGATGCATAATATCGGTTGAGGTTTCAGACGGACAAATGAGGCTGTGCGGGGGGGGGGACGGTGTTTACGGGCAATGAAGTCACGTGATAGTAGGGGGTGGTAGAGGTCACGTGGTGGTAGGTCACGTGGTAGTCGACACGACGTCAGAACTCCCAAAACACGTGACCTACTGTCCAATCTCGACCTTCACTTTTCCCTTCTCCACTCTGCATTAAAGTTGGCGGTGGATTGCGGAAAACAACACGTCTTCCCTTCTTTGGAATGCATGCGAAACGAGGTCTATTGTTAGACGTCTTGGTAATGTAAGTTAAGGGGCTGGTCACGTGATCCGAGCCCGTTGTCGTGGCTACCGGTCGATCCGATATTAACGGGGATGACACAAGCTGACAGGAGGCTATTTTTAGTCTGTCCACGGATAGTCGTGTGCCTTGAATTTGGTTAGGTAATTAGAGGTCCATTCATACGACTAAGTTACCCGGTCTGAAGAGGCGGTGTAGGAAAGGGGAGGTTGATGGGGCAATGGATGGGGCAATGGACGGAAATGGATGAGGAGGAGGTTGGGGGATGGGTGAGGGAATGGATGGGGGAATGTAGGTGTTGCAGGTTGCAGTATTGGTTGTGGAGTGGTATACGAATGGTGGTATGAGTGTATGGGTGTCATGTTGATCTGCTTGGTTTAGGTGTACTTTGATGGGCTGTTTGGTGGGGTATATTATGTGAAATGCTCTTGATACGCCGTCTACGGCTACAAGTACCAGTACTGGTCCATCTCAAGTTCCAACACTGATATTACCGTAGCTACGGATCGTACCTGGTACGTTGTACTGTCCTCCAAATACCGCCCTTCTACTCCCCCAGGATAAACTTTGGCTGCCACGTTTGGGCACATTTGGCATTTGGGCAACTGGCAATTGGGACTTGTAAAATGAAAACTTGGGGGGGGGGGCCCTTGCCCAAGCAAACCAGTGCAATAATAAAAGACGATGATGTGTCTAGACTGAGATTGGCGGGTTGGTGGGTGGTAGGGTGGTAGGATGGCCGAATGGAAATATAATGACAAGAACGAAATACCAGTTTCATTTGCAGCTCGTAACACAACCACAAGTGTAATCCGTGCTCCCCCTTTTAACTCTCCAAACCGTATGGTCATCTCTCACATCAGTCAGGATTGTGAACTTAGCTGTAGCTGCACCATACCGTGTACTCGTACATCCACGTCGACGTCTCACTACCCCGACACACAAACCAAACCAACGCTACCACCGGCAATCGTGTCTCGTCCGAACCCCGTTTAAAGCAGGCGATCCATCCGCAGAGAGCAGAGCATCTTTCCCCCCCGCCGTTTAAACGCTCCAAAAACAAAACACGTTCAAAACACGGCCCCGAGTGCACGAACAACATAACACATCACATCACATCACATCACTACACCCTACAACACATCACCACTACAAGTACTCGTACACCCCCTCGCCCTCCCCCAAAATGATGCGAGGATTCAAACAGCGGATGCTGTCGCGGTCCAAGTCGCACAGCGAGTCGTCGACGAAAAACAAAAAGAAGGAGGACGGCGGGCCCAAACGCACCTTTTCGCTGGGCGACCGCAAGAAGACCCCTGAGCCCGTTCCGGCCGCCGCGACGCCCTCCAACGTCCAGGCCGCCGCCACTCCGGTCTCCTCCTCCAGCAGTGCCAGCAGCATAACCTCTGTTGGAGGTACTAACACTGGTAATGTCAGCAGCAACACGAGCAACAGCAACACCGGCAACAGCAGCACCGGCAACAGCAACACCAACAACACCGGCAACGTCAGCAACCCCGCTAATGTCGCCCCCACCAATGCCACCCCCACCACCACCACCCCCACCCCCATGCTCCAGCAGCCCACCCAGTCACAAGCAGCGCTCCAGGGCCTGTCGCAGCAGTCGCAGCAGCAGCAGCAACAAGACACACCTCCAGCCATCCTCGTGGAAGGCCCCACGCAGCTGGGCTCGGCCCAGGCGTCGAGCCACGTCACCATGGGCCACGTGACCGGCCACATGAGCACCCACTCGTCCCACCCACACCACCACCACCCGTCGTCCCCCGGCCAGCTCGAAACCATGCCCACGGACCTCGAGCCCCCCAAGCGGCACTCGTTCGAGCTGCTCAACGCCGACGGACCCGAGGTCAAGACGCCCCGGCGCCACAACTCCAGCCGCCTGGAGATCTCCAAGGAGCGCGAGCTGGAGCGCCTCCCCGGCTTCAACGAGGTGCCGTTCCGCAAGCGGGCCGAGCTCTTCCTGCAAAAGGTCAAGCAGTGCAACACGATTTTCGACTTTGGCGACCCGTCGTCGGACATCCAGGGCAAGGACATTAAGCGCATGGCGCTGCACGAGCTGCTGGACTTCGTCGCCAACACACGCATCACCATCACGGACGAAATGTACGCGCAGGTGGTTGGCATGTTTGGCAAAAACATCTTCCGCCCCACGCCTCCGCTGGTGAACCCCGTGGGCGAGGTGTTTGACCCCGACGAGGACGAGCCCGTGTGCGAGGTCGCGTGGCCACACATGCAGCTGGTGTACGAGTTTTTCCTCAAGTTCATCGAGTCGCCGGACTTCAACCACACGTCCGCCAAGAAGTTCATCGACCACCGGTTCGTGCAGAACCTGCTGGAGCTGTTTGACAGCGAGGACATCCGCGAGCGCGACTGCCTCAAAACCACGCTGCACCGCATCTACGGCAAGTTTCTGAACCTGCGGGCGTACATCCGGCGGTCGATCAACAACGTCTTTTTCCAGTTTATCTACGAGACGGAGCGGTTCAACGGCGTGGCCGAGTTGCTGGAGATTCTGGGCTCCATCATCAACGGCTTTGCGCTGCCGCTCAAGGACGAGCACAAGATCTTTCTCTCGCGTGTGCTCATCCCCCTGCATAAGGCCAAGACCCTGAGCCTGTACCACCCGCAGCTGGCGTACTGCGTCGTCCAGTTTCTCGAAAAGGACCCCTCGCTGACCGAAGAGGTGATTCTGGGCCTGCTGCGGTACTGGCCCAAGGTCAACTCGTCCAAGGAGGTCATGTTCCTCAACGAGATCGAGGACATCTTCGAGGTGATGGAGCCGACGGAGTTCCAGCGGATCCAGATCCCGCTCTTCTCGCAGCTGGCCAAGTCGATTTCGTCGCAGCATTTCCAGGTGGCCGAGCGGGCGCTGTACTACTGGAACAACGAGTACTTTTGCACGCTCATGTCGGAAAACATCACCGAAATCCTGCCGGTGATTTTCCCGGCGCTGTACGAAAACTCGCGCGGCCACTGGAACCGCACCATCCACTCCATGGTGTACAACACGATGAAAATGATCATGGAGGCCAACCCGCAGCTGTTTGACCAGTGCACCATGGTGTACCAGGAGCGGCAGGACCTCAAGGAGGAGCACGAGGCGCTGGTGGCCAAGTGGTGGGACATGGTGGTGGAGCGCGCCGCCAACAGCGAGGAAAACGTCGACTCGCCGCAGTTTGCCAAGTTGCTCAACCAGGCCCAGGAGGAGTTTTCCATGCTCAAGACCGAGGACCGCGATCTGCAAATGTCCGGCATTCCCGAGGAGGTGGAGGGACAGCAGCAGCAGCAGAACCAGATCCAGGGTCCCGAGGAGGGCATGGACCACGACCACCATGAGCAGCAGGGACAGATGGGACAGCATGAGCAGGGTGTCGAGTCGGGCATTGAGTCGGGCATTGAGTCGGGCGTCGATTCGCAACAGACCCAGCCCCTCGGGGTGGTGACCAACCACGAGACTCCCGTCGTGGCCCATAACGACGAGGAGCATTCGGGCTTCCACACTCCCCGCGGAAGCAGTGACTTTCCGTTTGGATACTAGCTTGTAGGTAATAGCATGGACATAGGAATTAATTGTTGAATATAGGGAGGGAGGAAGCGAGAACGGTTTGTAGACAAGTCGTACAGTAGATGAATGACTAATCGGTACAGTACGACGTAGTAATCATGGTACCAGGTACATACTGTGCATACTGTACTGTACAGTACAGTACTGTACAAGTAGTGAGTTGACGTACTTGGATTAGATGGCCATTCACAGTATGAGTACATTCAGTATACAGTACAGTACAGTACGAGTACCGGTACCATGGTACGGTACTGTCGTCTACAGTACAGTCAAATGCAAAAACTCGTGATCCGAGAGATGAATTGATTTCGCCCAAGCAGCTTCAGACCGTGAAGGCCAATGACGTGGCCAAGCAGATTGCTCTGCAGAAGGCCATCAACTTCAACGGAGGCGGCCGCATCAACCACTCCATCTTCTGGAAATCTCTGACTTCCTCCTCTTCTGAGGCTGCGAAGGGAGGTGCAAAGCTCAAGGAGGAGACTACCAAGCAATTTGGCTCGATGGACGAGTTCAAAGCCAAGCTCGAGGCTGCCCTTCTGGCTCTCCAGGGCTCTGGCTAGCTCTGGCTCGTGTCCTACCCCGATCGAGCCCTCAAGATGGAGGCCACCAGCAACCAGGACCCGATTTCTGCCCCTGGCTCCGAGCCCCTGTTCGGAATCGACTTCTGGGAACACGCCTACTACACCAGTACTACAGCAAGGCTGCCACTTTGACAACATCTGAGAGGTGCTCAACCTGGACTTTGCCGAGAAGCAGTGGTCTCAGCGACCTCTTGCCAAGTATTAGAAGAGTCTGTCTGAAAGGCGAACGGACCTATAACAAGCAAGTGTCAAATGAATTATATCAGTGAGTTTCAGCCGTAGATTGTACAACAATGTCTGCTGTGTAGTAATCATCACTCGATTTATTGCATGTCTATAGCCAAGGTGACTTCATCTGTCGTCAGCACTCACGTTTTTAGTTCTTCTGTGAAGTCTCAGTGTTTAGTTTGATTATTGAGCCATTTAACAGCAAAATATCTAATTAGTATAAAAAAACCACAACATACATACAAATTCCTGTAATATCAAATACAAAGCTACAAAATGAGGGAAAATCACACAAATTCCGGTAAAAATGCACGGTAACACACAAAAATTTTCAAAACGTCTGCATGACTGGTGGATTTATTAATTGCCATTTTCTCTCAGCGATTTAGAGATAAATACGCTCAGAGTTTCGATAATGCACCTCGTATCGTTATCACAACTTTAACCGGTAGTTAGTCGAGACATAAATGAAGAATATCTACTGTAGAATATACAATTGTGAGACGAGAACAATAGGATGTGTTATTCACAGATATAGAATGCTTTTCTGACAAGTACCCCGCAAAGTCCATGTCTCAAACACGGATAAACCACTGTACTTGTACTTCTCTACAACACTGTCTGTGTAACATCCCCACCCTACCTTATTCAAGGACCCCTTTTGTGACTTTCCCTTCTTCTTCCTTAACATCCACAAAGTATCCACTAAGTATCCATCGACACTACGACACGTCTTCGCCACATTGGACGACGCACGATTTCTCTTACGAGGGCTACACCGCGGCTCGTGCGTGGTAAGTATCCTCTGATTCTTTGCCGTTGCGTTTCAAGTCGTTTTACTAACCCAGCCAAGGGATGCCATTGCCCCTCCATCACTTGTCCCGAGTGATGGGAGGTTTCTGCCTCTGTGGCTGCCAGGCAGGTCTGGCACGAGGCACAGAGCCGAGGCCGGGCTGGTGGTGTTGCAGCGTTGGTGGAAATTGAAAAGCTCTTCCTCAATGCCTTTGTGCAGCCATCAGTTCGCCACCTTGGAGGCATTCTTTAGGTCCCTCCCCCGTCCCTGCTTTCTTTTGAACACTTTTGATTAACGACAAATCTTTGCCGATCGCGCTTTTGTATGGACACCTACCATACACTGATGTGGTTATGTCTCCTCAAAAGATTGTTGTGGACAGTGCATTCACTACAATGCGCGCATTCGCTCACCTGATAAGGCGGTTCCGCGTAGTGAGTGCACAAGCTTTGATCACGACCCCCAGGTCCTTCGTGATTGAGGTCGACGCGTTTCTTTTTAGTCATGGAGGCATCCCCCAATGCTGTCCACTTCTTGTTTCTCGATTAGTTCACTTTCTTTGCGGTGACGTTTTTAATGACGATGACTGTTTGCGGTGACGTTTGGTGGTGATGACTGTTGCGGAGATGTTNATTCACAGATATAGAATGCTTTTCTGACAAGTACCCCGCAAAATCCATGTCTCAAACACGGATAAACCACTGTACTTGTACTTCTCTACAACACTGTCTGTGTAACATCCCCACCCTACCTTATTCAAGGACCCCTTTTGTGACTTTCCCTTCTTCTTCCTTAACATCCACAAAGTATCCACTAAGTATCCATCGACACTACGACACGTCTTCGCCACATTGGACGACGCACGATTTCTCTTACGAGGGCTACACCGCGGCTCGTGCGTGGTAAGTATCCTCTGATTCTTTGCCGTTGCGTTTCAAGTCGTTTTACTAACCCAGCCAAGGGATGCCATTGCCCCTCCATCACTTGTCCCGAGTGATGGGAGGTTTCTGCCTCTGTGGCTGCCAGGCAGGTCTGGCACGAGGCACAGAGCCGAGGCCGGGCTGGTGGTGTTGCAGCGTTGGTGGAAATTGAAAAGCTCTTCCTCAATGCCTTTGTGCAGCCATCAGTTCGTCACCTTGGAGGCATTCTTTAGGTCCCTCCCCCGTCCCTGCTTTCTTTTGAACACTTTTGATTAACGACAAATCTTTGCCGATCGCGCTTTTGTATGGACACCTACCATACACTGATGTGGTTATGTCTCCTCAAAAGATTGTTGTGGACAGTGCATTCACTACAATGCGCGCATTCGCTCACCTGATAAGGCGGTTCCGCGTAGTGAGTGCACAAGCTTTGATCACGACCCCCAGGTCCTTCGTGATTGAGGTCGACGCGTTTCTTTTTAGTCATGGAGGCATCCCCCAATGCTGTCCACTTCTTGTTTCTCGATTAGTTCACTTTCTTTGCGGTGACGTTTTTAGTGATGATGACTGTTTGCGGTGACGTTTGGTGGTGATGACTGTTTGCGGTGACGTTTGGTGGTGATGACTGTTGCGGAGACGTTTGGTGGCGATGACTGTTTGCGGCGTTGGCTCTTGCGTTGTCGGCTCTTTTGCGGTTTATGTGCTTTGCACAATGTTGGTTGTTTTTCGAGGGATATCTACGGATATCTCTTTGGCAGGTGGATCTTCCACTATTTCTTTCCCGGGCTCTTCGGGCTAGACAGAGTGACAAAAAAATCAATGGGCTGCCCTGATGAGACTCAATCCATGACTAGCGTCGAAACACCAACAGTGGGGGCTGTTGGTGTCGGCAGCCACTAGTCAAAAAAAACTTGGCTACATTCCAAGTACCAGCAGTGGGGGCTGTTTGGTACTTGGAGTGTAGCTACTACATATCTTACAGTATATTGAAACTCGAATGCAATGGTAACAGTCTATACTTCATAGAGGTGTGTATCCCGGATCTCGCCTTCTTTCCGCGCAATCAGCTTGCTTACGACGTGCAATACTGCCATATTGTGTATTTAGATGCCTTTTATTTGTTTATATTAATTTTTCAAGCATTTTAACCTACAGTACTGTAACATAAAAGAGCAAAACGCTGCATTTCAAAAATTTGTATTAAATCAACGAGGGCGTGAAACATCTCCTGCTAAGTGTCAGATTGTAGTCCGTTGTATGGGAATGCAAATGAGTCACTCAGATTAATTGTCACTTTTGTCCACGAATTTTGACGAATTGTTCTGATATTCCTTCATTATGATAAAACCATCCTAATTTGACTGAGGTGTATTAATCGGCAATAAATCATTGAAAATCGTATAAATTCGAAAAGTCCAAAAAGTGATTAAAAAACCATCGGGCCACAAGACTAATATTGAGTTCTAACCTCCGAGAATCACCCTCTGCCATTTATCACGGTCCCCCAAGGGTATCTCCATTGTCATCAAGTGTGTTCAAATCACTGTCGATCACTCACTACTTGTACTGCACTGCCGGTAAATTACAGTACAGTACCGGTGCTGTATATGATGCTGACGTCATCCTTAAGACTATCGCTGTACCCAGACGACAGATCCAGTTACAATCCCAGACATTCACCTCAGCGTGTAATGTGATTATGAAACTATCCTCTACAGTACACATCACTAGTCACAGACTGACTTCCTCGTAGTGTATGTAATTACCGTACTGTAGGTGGTTCCTGTACTTCAGGCTTGGATTAGGAGTCTTTGGATGGGTGACTAAGAAGACGACCTTTTACTGGCTGAGTTGTAAGCCTTTTGAACCACTGTAGTAAGTGTTGAATGATACAAGAAATACATTAACGAATTGCTTACTGTACGTCCGTACTGTATCACCGTCACCATCTACACATGTTCTGGACAGGTTATTCATTCTGAAGATGCATTAAGTCACAGCTACAAGTACAGTATATGTCGACGAAGGCGTGTTTTGGCGTTCAATGAATCTTTCATGTTTCGCAGAATACATTTTCAACTCCACTCATAATTCTCGGTCACGTCAAGAGCTTATCTGACCGCCAACCAAAGCATCTTAACTGCTTTTACCAGTTTTATCACTTATTCATCAATCCCTCGAAACTCTGGCAGAAACGGGTACGTTTATTCCGGCTATTTGTTTGGAACGTGGCCCTTCCCATTCTGGAGATACACCAGTAGTTTCTCCAGGATTTCCACAACACCGAAATACCTACCCCCGTTGGGGTTTTCCTTTAACTATTGCCTACGTTCTCCCCGAGAACTCCGTCGTCTACTTTGGCTCTGTTGCCGCCGACCAGTACATGGACGAGCTCCTCAAGGAGAACGAGAAGGCCGGTGTCACCTCCAAGTACCAGGTCCACCAGAAGGACTCCGGTCTTGCCACCGGTAAGTGCGCCGCTCTGATCACCGGCCAGGACCGATCTCTGGTCACCGATCTCAACGCTGCCAACCACTTCCAGCTCGAGCACCTCAAGAAGCCCGCCAACTGGGAGATCGTCGAGAACGCCAAGGCCTACTACATTGGAGGCTTCCACCTCACCGTGTGCCCTCCCGCCATCCAGGCCCTGGTCGAGCACGCCGCCGAGACCAACAAGGTGGCCATCATGAACTTCTCCGCCCCCTTCCTGTGCCAGTTCTTCAAGGACCCCCTTGACGCCGCTGTCCCTTTCCTCGACTACGTCATCTGCAACGAGTCCGAGGCCGAGGCTTACGCCGAGTCCCACGACCTCAAGACCAAGGACGTGGCCGAGATTGCTCAGCACATTGCCAACATCGAGAAGAAGAACACCCAGCGAAAGCGAATTGTCCTCGTCACGCAGGGTCTCGAGCCCACCATCGTTGCTACCGAGGGCGCCTCTGAGGTCCAGAAGTTCAACGTTGTCGAGCTCGACAAGTCCAAGATCAAGGACACCAACGGTGCCGGAGACGCCTTTGCCGGAGGCTTTGTCGGTGCTCTTGTTGAGGGCAAGTCTCTCGAGGAGGCCATCAAGGTTGGTCAGTGGCTCGCTGCCGAGTCCATCCAGCTCCTCGGACCCTCTTTCCCCTACCCCAAGAAGTCTCCCCAGTAAGTGTCTCGCTTATTGAGGAAGCCATACAAAACATTAGAACGTGTTTCTCAACGAACGCGTATTTATTTATCGTACATAATCAACTTAGTACTAACGTTATTGACCGTAGGTGTTCAGAAGTGCTACAGTATTGACACCAGCCCCTGTGGTTAGCAATACCTAGCTGGCATCTACTTGTAGCTGCAGTCAACACTGGTTCCATACAAGAAACATGATGGCTACTACTGTACTTGTAGCCTAGCACAGATCCACGAATGACCAAAAGAACATTCTTTCAACGCAGTGGCCTCCTTTGTTAATTACGCCCATGATTTCCGCCATTTCATCGTTAGCGGATTCTTACCTTATCTAGCTACCACCTATCGAATAGACAAGTTCGTTCTTGCATTCCAAAAGTATCCAATTCATATATATTAACCATGTGTCAGTGATAGTCTTAATATCACTGGTATGTGTGCGATGTATCAAAGAGAAGATGAGTTTTGTGCTTACTCCTTCTTCTCCTCCTCCTTCTTCTCTTCCTTTTCTTCGTCATTCTTTTCGTTCTTCTCCTCGGCCTCCTTCTCGGCCTCCTTCATCTCCTTCTCTGCCTGAAGTCGGAGTCGCTCGGCCTCTCTGTCGGCATCAAATCGCGACTTCCACCATCCCTCATCGGGATCAATGCTCTTGGCATCGTCCTCCTCCAGACCGGCAAGCTCGTCACAGTCGGTAGTCCACCGCAGATGCATGCGGATGTGCTTGATGTTCCATCCCACCCGCTTCTTCTTGCCGCTAGTCACAGGCTGGCCCAGACTCAGGTACTTTTTGATCTTGCAAACAGATTTGTCATCGCCGTCCTTGCCAGTGTACACGAACTGGTAGCACCAGTCCTTGGATTGGCACCATTCCTTGCACTTGTCGAGCGACTGTCGAGGAGCGTCCTTACGAGGCTCGAACGGAGGAATCTTCTGCTCAGGCTCGTCGTCGTCCTTCTCGTCGTCGTCGTCGTCCGACTTCTCCTTGGTGTGCTTTTTCTTCCAGTCCTCCTTCTCCTTATTGAGAGAACTCTCTTCACCATCCCCATCGGTATCTTCTCGCTCAATGGTCCAGTCCTCTCGAATCTCGTCGGTGATGTAGGGCTTGAGGAAGTCGTGGTAGAGATCCTGGTAGGTGATGTGTTTTCGGAACTCGGGGCCCTTGCTTCGCTCATACTGCCACAGCAGCTCAATGTCACGATTGGACAGGTGATGGAAGGTGGTGATGGGCTGGCACCAGTTGTCCTGGAAAAACTTGAGAGTGGTGAGCGGCTCTCCCTGGATCTTTCGGGCAATGTACGGGTACTTGCTGGCAGAAGTCATGGACAGCTTCACCTCGGCCTTATCGAGCAGAACCTTGGCGACCATGTAATCTCCACAGCAGACAGAGGCGGTGTGCTCCTCGTATTCGTGCTGCAGCGAATCGAACCCGTCTGCAATCTCGGCGTCTTCGAACATGGCCTTCATGGCGCCTTGTGAAAGAACAACTCCAGAGCCACCATGGGCAAAAGTGACTCCCTTGACACTGGTGGGCGAGCCCATGTACAGAGGCTCCGTGTGGTCCAGTTCCTTGAGCCACGCCATCATAGTATCGAAGAAGACGTAGGTGTCGTCATCGATGAACACGTACCAATCTCGGGTAGGGTCCGTGTCCCAGGCATGCTGCAACATGGGAATGTTCTTGTACTTGTCAAGAGCCCATCCTCCGTCCAACTTCATGGTTCCAAAGTCCACCTGGTTGTGAAGATCTCGCAGCTTCTGCTGCTGTCGGTAGAGTCGGAAGTCTTCGCCATCCATGTACTCTTGTGAGGTGTTGGCCAGGATATCTATAACCTCATAGCCAGCAATGCTGTCGGGGTGGTCGGAGTAGATGGCAAAGTGAGGCACCCGGGTGAGAGTCGTGTAGGCGTGGATGGGCATTCGTTTCCAGAAGGTCGTGGCTCCAGTCTTGAGCATGAGAAACAGCCGGTCCGATCCCTCCGCAAAGTCCGCCACCAGCTTTTGTTGCATGAACTCGCCAGGACTGCCTACCTGGAGAGGGTCGATTGCGGGAGCTCTATGAACGTCCCCCAGAGGGTATGAGGGAACGTATCCCTTGGGTCTCCACACGTCGTGGCCCATGTGTCGGTTAGCGTCCTCTCCAGCATGGAAGGTGTCGGGGTGCATCTCAAAGGCCACGCCTGCGGGAGCTGTGGGTGATTTCGGTCGTTGACCTGCAGCCTGTTTCTGTGTGTCGGGGTTTGTGTCAGATTCGGGCTTCTTCTCCACTGGTGCCGGGGCGTCGTCTGCCTTTGGCCGGCTATCATGACCCGCTGGCCACGAGCTGTGTGGTTTCGAGTCTGTGAGGTGTGCTCCAGCAAACTCCAGGACCCGGCTGGAGTCTCCATACAACGAGTAGATGGAGATGGAGATGACGGAGAGTCCGACTATGGCGATTCCCAGCGTCGCGAGCCGTCGTTGTAATCGTACCATGCTGTGAAGATGTGAGGTAGTCGAAAACGAGAGGAGTTGTGTATTGTAAGAAGGTGAGAAGACACGTTATCAACCCCAAACGTGATTGCCTCTGCTTCTTTGGGGGGTCGAGAGATGTTAATAATGGATTGACTTTGCGACCTCCAAAGATTACTTTTGTTGAAAGAGAGGCTGAGCTGCTGATGACAATGGCGGATTAGCTTCTGAAAAAATGGAGGAGATTGAGGTGGCCCACCGACCGCCCATTTTACGACAATCTATAGAGCTATGGATAGGTTGGGGGCCAGTCCCTCTGACATCCTTAGTCTCCGATGCACCTCGTTTTTTAGCCCACCATTAGCTCCTTCTAGTGCTCAACCAGTCTGCAGAACAAGTTTTTTCACTTTCCAGATTGCTCCAGGGTTCCTTGAAACACGTCGGGGCTGCAGTCGGGGCTGCAGAAATGGATGCGTAGATGCATGTGACAACCCAGACTTGATACCTGTGTTTCTCAGATGCCCTTCCAACACGAAACGGTTCTCAACAAGCCCATGAATCAATGTCGGGTGTAGAAACTACACCTTTTTCTACGATGTTGTATTCTCATCTGCCTAGCATGCATATATTAGGGTTTTTGGGTTTCTATTTAGAGCGATACTGCGCATGAATACATGAAACACACTCACGGCTCATCAAGCAAAAACGCCGCACTTTGTAGCGAAGAGGCTTGTGATTGGTCAAAGTGTCTGTCTAGCTGAATATATCCGACTTACATAGTTGAAGCTGGTTTATTGGCAACATTATCTCTTTCAACTTCTGTTTTACACGTATCCACCGACTCCGGGAGAAAGGCACAAGGAACCTTATTTGGGATGTTTTAAGATTACTCACTACAAAAAACATGCACTCATGCATGCGTTGCGTTCTCGCCTATGGTAACAAACACCAGTTCCAGCAGCGACAAAAATAGCTCAAACAAAATTGATTCGCCTACAGAAGACCCTCTTGAGATAAAACAGGCGAGGGATTGCTTGCAAAATACGTGCATAGGCGGACCTGCCGGGGAAAGAAATAGACTGAGGTATTTGCAGCTCAGGATGAGGCCTCCACGTGGCTCTTCGTAACGTCGTAGATTCCACAGTGATCGTCTCTCGAACACTCTATCCCCTGTCTTCCGCATGCATTTTTTTCTTTTTATTATTCCATCAGCGGCGGGTAGATACAGCAACAGAAAAGTAAACCCACATATTGGTGTGGATTGGGAGGCAGGCCCCGTGTGTGGCTAAATTTGCAAGTAGTGCCGTGCCGTGCAATAGCACTAGTTAGTTAGCACACGGACCCACTTCACAGACGTAATTAGCGAGCGCACATTCCGGTTCATGGTGATCATCCCCCGCAACTAATCTTGCCCACATTTTCCATGTTTCTGGACCTTGCATCGTTTTGACAGCTTCTGCCCCGAAAATGGCTGCCTGTAGCCCTTGCAAGTGCTGCCTTCTGGTTAGATCCTTTTGGGCAGACTCAAGGGTGCAACAAAAATAGTGAACAAAGCATTGGAGCCGTCCCATGGCAGGTGGTCGATTCAACTGATTTCTTACCTGAGTGCTGAAGCGCTACTTGTACGATTAGCAGCTGTTTTTCCCAGAAATCGACTTAGGACGTCATGCCAAAGGAAAATAAGAAACCGTAATAGACGACTAAATATGACAGACGGAAATGTGGGCTTCATGGGCAACCTCCGCGGCGGATAATGACGGTGGAAATGAACAGTAACGCGACTGTAGATGTCACACTGCCGTTGTCATCCCCCTAGGTACGAGTGCCACCTTGTAGCTGACACTCTATCGTACCTTGTCGTATCGTTTCCAACGAACATGGGTGTTCATCCGCATGGCTTTCATGCACGCGATGTGCCAAGCCCCAGACCGATGAAACTCTCCAACTCTGAAACGTTCATCACCATGGATGGAATACGAAAAGTGGGGAACGGCGAATCCAAGCGGCGGTGAAAAATCGATGGCTATTAATACCTAGTACCTTGTACTTGTATTGTTGCATTCTTGGTGTTCCTAAACGGATACAGTAGGCTCGTGTAAATGCATATACGTATTCACGATTCGCCGCTTAGCGTATTCACCAAGGAACGTCTTGCTATACGTGGGTATTGTAGGACCTCAGCTACGGAGTACACTTGATACACACGCCAAGCAGGGTCTCAGTTAATTTCAGTGCTACAACTAATTTGCAGTAATTAGTCGTGCCCGCAGTCTCAACTGACTGACAGCATCTTTCTCAGAAAGAGCAGACGTTCGTGGCGTTCACTTAATCCAATTTCAACAATGCAAAACCACGCTATTTTAGCAGCAATCTGTGATTGTTTAGTTAGGGCATAGCGATTGAACTCGTAGTCTACTGCACTCGTAGCACCGGTAGTACACCACGGGTGCACTCCTTGTACCGGTGCGATACCCATTCTCGAACTATCACGAAACCACCTCCCCCCCAAACGGTCCAGAACAGGCTTCCTCGCTTTTACGTCAAGTCTGTCAAGCAGAAGTTACTTGGTCGCCAAGGTTGGCTGCTTGCAACCAGGTGGCATTCTCCGGTAGTGATGATCCTGCTACGTACTGGGACCCTCCACGGACGTCACAACGACCACGGAAAAACACGGCTGCATCGACGTATGCACCCGGACGCACCCAGGATACAAGGGATACGACAACGCCGATACGGCTGAGAGAGACTGGCCTGAATGTTAATTATAAATAAATAGGGACTGGAAAACACAGTCGCGCGTGTGTGTGGGTGTGGGCCAGGTCGCTTGCTTGTTCTCTCTAATACTCATGGGCACCGTTGAAATGCACATCGGCCTCAGTACAGTGTCCACCCTGGGCTGCGGAATCCAGCGCGAAACAAACAAAAATGGAGTCCACAATCATACTGAGAAGACCCTCGGTGCTGCCAAGCACAAACCATCCGGTGAAAGAGGCCAGAACCACCTCCCAAAGCAAGTGTCCCCGAACCCACGCAGTAGCGGCAAACAAGAGCGCCGTCAGAACCCTTACGACTACCAGCAAGAGCTTGGCAAGCTTGTGCACTCGCCAGGCTGCTGCAGGGAGACGGAAATGCAAGTTTTGAACGGTCAGAGAAGACGACTTTAGGTTCTGAGAGTTGATTACCGCCAGTGTCAGCGTCAGAGGGCTCATGGAGAGCACTCCGGAGGGGGTTGCTAGGATGTACAATGCTGGAGACACGACGTTTAGAACCATTCGAAGCGGCCATGGGGCGACCACCGATGTTACGCTACCTCCGAGAGACACTACCCGTGATAGTAGCAGCACAGGGATGCGAAAAGTAAGATGCAACAAGGAGCTCAGACTGATGCTGCCAAACTGAGTCGTCAGAGCATACCCCAGAGCTGCAGCTAGGACCTGGCGCGAGCTCGTGTGGGGAAATAGATGTCGATAGAAGTACCACTGACTGACAGTGGCGGAGATGGTAGCTCTCTGGGTACCGTTTAGAATGCCCCAAGTCCACATGTACATGAAGATGCCCAGGGCGCTCACGAGTAGGTTCTTACCATTCATGACCTGGCCGATGGCTGTGACACAGATGGCCGAAATGAGCACAAACAGCGTCATGAAGGCAAAAGACAAGAACACCAGAACGTGATTCGCGCTAAGAATTCGGCACGACAGCTGGATGATCCCGACTGCACGCGACACGTAATCCTTGTGTTTCCAGAATGCCAGAGGCCACATGGATCCCGTTACCATCAACCCTAGAGTGACCCACAGTGAGTATCCGCCTGAGAACAGAGTCACAAGAGCTGCTGTCCACATTGCCACTGGAAAGGCTGCAGCTAGAAAGTAAAACATTACTGAGGAGTACTTTCGCAGAAGCAGTAGCCAGACCAAAGAGATCGCCACTGCAAACACCGTATAATGAGCCAGCACTGTCAGTGGTAGAAATGTCAAGGAAGGAGACCCAACAGGACTTCCTCCTCCTGCTCCTCCCCCTCCTCCTCGCAGCAGTGCCAACAAGTATGTTGCAATCGTTGCTGCCAACATGAACAGGTAGACTCCTCCCCAGACCTGGTCATATTTGATGGTATCCGAGACTGACGTTGGAGGCGCCAGCTCAGGGGGTATGCTTGAAGCCATGGGATCTTCGTTCAGCCCGTGTTCGGCATCCAGAGGCATACCTCCTGCCGCCGCTGATGATGCTGCTGCTGCTGGTGCTGCTGATGTAGATGCAGGAAAGAAATGCTCGCCTTCGATACTCTGTTCCGAGTCTTCGAGCTGCTTACCAACAACCTACAGTGGGTCAAGTAGATGAAGATTTATGTGGTGCAAAAGCTCAGAAGAGGGATCACGTGACTGCTGGAGTCCAATACAGCCAACTGAGATCAGCTGTGAACTTCCGAATCCATGCTAGTCCAAGGACGTACTACACTTGTATGTAGTTACACCTGTACTGTACAGAAAGAGTCATATAGACTAGCTGACTCAGCTCACGTGACCTTGAGAATATCTTCTTATCCACGCTCCAAGTCACGTGCTCAACCTGAACTGTTAGTACATTCCATTCAACCATTTCATCTCTGCTTAGTAATGCCATCTACGGTAGGTTCTTACGGTGCATTGAGGGTGCAGGAATATTTCCTGAGTAGGATCTCCATATCACCACTACCACGATGGGAAAAAACACCGACAAGTTATACATTACACAAAGCGAATGGGCGCTCGGAGATCACAGTGCTGGCGGCGGCAAAAAGAGCGCGTCTCAATCGGGTGTACAGAAGAACCCGTTTTGGCACTGCACCATCGGCCAGCAACCCATCTCACCGAAAAACATGATGGTTGACAAGCTGGGCTACGTCTACGACATCAAAAACATTGTGCCGTACATTGTGAAGCAGGGTAAGAAGGTCGCCGGTGGAGGCAAAAAGGGCGTGGTTCATCCCGTTGAAAAAGGAGCTCTGTTGGCTCGTACGGATCTCATGAAGCTGACGGTTTCGGTGAATGGAGAGGGCAAGATCATTGATCCCGTGAGCTTCAAGGAGATGAGCAAGTACCACACGGCTGTGGTTGTGCGGCCCAGCAAACGTGTGTATCTGGAGGACACGATCAAGGAGCTGGGCAAGAGTGGAAGGGATCCTGTCAGCGATGAAGCGTTTACCAAGGGAGATGTCCTCAGATTGCGTAACTGTGCTGATGAGGAAGCAGGTGGAGGAGGTGGAGGTGGAGACGGAGATGGAACGGTTGTGAGGACTGGGGAGAAGACGGCGATTTTGGCAGACTCAGCAACAGACTCCAAGCCCACAGACCGAACAGGACAAACTACAACCCATCACGTGGCAGCTTCGTTAACGTCCACTACGTACGTGCCTACGACTCACGTGACCGTGGAAGAGACGGAGCTCGTCGACCGGCTGACTCCGAAAATGCCCGAGCTCAAAAACCCCGTGTATGCGCTGTTGACCATCAACTGTCAGGGCCAAAGGGGCCAGATCAATCTCGAGCTATACCCTTACAATGCTCCTCTGACGGTCTACAACTTTGTCAAGCTGGCCCAAACGGGCTATTACGACGGTACCGTGTTTCACCGCAACATTAAACACTTCATGATCCAAGGAGGAGACCCCTCAGGCACTGGATCAGGTGGAGAATCCATTTTTGGCAAAACGTTCCGGGACGAGTGTGGAACCTTCAATCCTCATACCCACGATAGCCGCGGAGTGCTGAGTATGGCGAACCGCGGCAAGGGCACCAACTCCAGCCAGTTTTTCATCACCTACAGTCGAGCTCCTCACCTGGACGGCAAGCATACTGTTTTTGGAAGGGTAGTGGACGCTAAGAACGCGTTTCTCACGACATTGGAGATGGCCGAAACCACGGCAGACGACAAACCCGTGAAAAAAATCACGTTGGAAAGTGTAAGTGTTTCTGGCGACCCGTTCAAGTTTCTGGAGGAGATAACAGAGAAAACGGCGAAAACGACTCCAATGGACGACTCGCCGTTTCTCAAGAAACAGACCGGGGATAGTGGCAAGATTGGACGGTATTTGAAGTTGTCGGAGCCGGTGGAGGAGGCTGTTGACGATCCCACCTCGTCCATTGCTCAGAAGAGGAAAAGGGTTACGTCGTTAGCGAGCAGTAATTTCTCTGGTTGGTAGACAAAAGGGGAAGGGCGGTGCGGTCACGTGAATCACGTGAGGCAGTTGAAAGGTACGTCAGTCACGTGAGGCAGATGGAAGGCATGTGTCTCTTTGCAATATGGACTGCTGACTGTCTTGCCCGTGCTGTGGTGAATGACTTCCGCGATCAACGGGAATTGCTCATCACGTGACGTCTTGTTTGGTGGAGCTATCACGTGACCCAAGTCTGGCTTACTGAGGGCAGACAATGGTACTGGCGAAACTGGGACCATAGACAATGAGGCCAGTAGAAAACCAGGTTTGTGATATTTGTGAGAACAGTAACAGGTATTTGAGAACTTTGAAGGACTCTGGTACATTGACAAGAAGAGTCGAGAAAACTCCAACAGGCTGTTAATGACCAATACGGAATCTTTTCAGGGTCTCTACAAGTACCGGTATGTACTCTGCTAGACACCTCTCCAAACACACTTGCTCGTTTTGAAAGGGCAATAGATTCAGTAAGTTTTAAAGCAATAGATCCACAAGCATTGTAACCTCATAAACTACCACACCATCCTGAACCCACACAATTTTGGAGTCTTTGTTGTTCTTTTAACCGTATCTAAATTTTCTTCAGCTCAAAGCATAGTCGTGTTTTGAAAAGAAGTCCGAATCGCTAAAATTGTTTGGAATGAGCTGAAAATTCACGTGAGAAGTAACGTGACTATTATGTATTCCCAGCTCGTCTCTCAATAATCTTTGTCGCCAAAATGAGCCTACACAGATAACACTTGCTAACCCTGGATTAGAAGAACGCTCAGCTGATGCAGTCAACCAATGAGCCTTTGGAAGCTGTCCAAAACGAGCCAGTAGTTGTAGCTGGCCTTGATTAGTGACAAGATCCAATTACCAGCCTTTCGAACAGTTTCTAACAATTTGTGATTACATAATATTCTCTGACGTTCCAGCAAGTCCACCAGCAGGACTTTGAGGTTCAAGAAAAGCTTCCGACAGTCGATAAATCCGCTCTAGGCTCTACGACGATTCAGGTCTCTGCCTTCTCCCAGTTTACATCCCCCACCCTCGACTATACACGACTCTCTACACCACCGCGTACCTCTGAAACCTTCGTTCGACGCGAACAGCCTGTGTCTATCTTCATGAACACACCAGAACACCAGGGACTTTGGAATCGCATTTTTTGCAGCCGGGTATATACAGGCATCAAGTCCTTGTCTTTGTTACCTCTCTAGAAGACGAGATAGGCGCTGTCAAACTCCGGATCGTGATGATGACGTGTATACAGCCAACTGCCAGGGTCCAAAAAAATCTTTTCTTTCTCCTAGAAATACTAGTGCTGTGAACAGAACTTGGAACTGTCCAGCACTTGCCTTCTACAACACGGCTCTTTTTACTTGCCATTTATTTTGGCACATTTTTCATCTCCCCCTCCACACCAACAACCATACTTAGTTTCCCAACAACAACCTAAGCTAAAGCCTAACCATCTCTTCCCCCACAATAAACTCCACCAACATGCATATCAATCTACACCACCTACGATACACCTCCATCATCACCATCTAACGACACAGGATCAGCAATGCAGTCGAAAGAGGGCCAGCCTCGGTCCGTCTTCAATTCGCCGACGTTTGGCAACCCGCTCTCGCTCCGCGTCGATGAGAGTGTCGGCTCCATGTCCATCAGTCCCTCGGGACGAGACGTGGTTTTAGCCAGGTGAGTATAGAAGAAGTGGTCACGTGGATGCTGTGTGGTGAATTGTGTCACGTGCTATCCGGTGTTCGCTCAGATCACGTGACGCTGTGGAGATGATTTGAACCGCCCAGATCCTCTTGATCCCATCAACAGTCATGTTATCTCACGTGTGTTAAGAACCAACAAGTTGATCTCACATGATTTAGAGCCAGCAGGTTGATGTCCACTCCTGACCTACGGCCAGTCGTTTCCTAACTCAGTCGCACCGGACTCTTTGTCATCGATCTAGACGATCCATTCACTCCACCAAGATGGATCCAACACCTGACCTCATGGGAAGTCGCAGACGTGCAATGGTCGCCTCACGCTGCCAAGGCCGAATGGGTCATTTCAACGTCAAATCAAAAAGCCATGGTTTGGAACCTGGCTCGAGAAAGCAAAAAGGCGCTACAGGTGTTCCTCCATGGACACAACAGAGCAATCACCGACATCAACTTCCATCCGTTCGAGCCGGAGTCGCTCGCCACGTGCTCGGTCGACACGTTTGTGCACACCTGGGACTTGCGGGCTCCTCAGAAACCCGCCTGCTCGTTTGCTGATTGGTTTGCTGGAGCCAGTCAGGTGAAATGGAGCAGAACCAACTCCAACATTCTCTCGTCGTCACATGGACGTCGACTCAACATCTGGGACAAGCGAATGGGCTCGCAGCCCATGTTCAGAATCCAGGCGCACAAGGGTAAGGTCAATTGCATTGATTTCCACCGAAGCGAGGCCTACAAGCTGGTCACGGCTTCGACAGATGGAACCGTCAAGTTCTGGAACTTTGCGCAAAACACCGAAGGAGGATACCAGGGGCCCGCGGAAGGGTGGAAGACCAATTACTCGTACCATTTGGAACCTGAGATTACCGTGAACTGTGGATTCCCTGTTGCAAAGGCGAGACACACGCCTTTTGGCTCAGGATGTGCAATCATGCCGCTACGAGGAGGCGAAAATTCAGTACATATCATGAACTACAAGAACAAGGCCGGAGACGTGGATATGGAGCCCGTGCACACATACAGAGGCCATGGAGATGTGGTGCGAGAGTTTCTGTGGCGTGCAAGGGGAGGACTGGACCAAAAGGTGGACGATCGAGAGTTCCAGCTGGTCACGTGGTCCAAGGATCGAGATCTGCGGCTCTGGCCATCTACTCCGGGTCTGGAGAGCCGTCTTAATTTTGTTAGAGGTGAAAACCCTGTGCCTTACAGGTTGACTCGAAGAGGAGCCCCCTACGTCACATATACACATGAACCCGTGGGTACAGACTCGTTCCCTGTGGGAGGTGTGGGCATTGGAGGAAGGCGGTCGGGACTGTCAGTCTCCCCGAGTCATGGCAGTTTTGGAGGCAACATGGGCCTTATGGGGGCTGGTGGTCCTACCACTACAACCATGCGTACCAAGGTGCGATCATCACAGGGCAAGCGAAACATGCATTTATCGTGGCTCTCGGGTGTTCGAGTTGGTGCTGCTGCTTTTGCGTCTCATTACGGCTCTTTTGATGAAGGAGTGGGTATTGGAGGAAGCTTGATTCCCACATCTCTTGGAGAAGAAGTGTCTTGTGTTGGCAAAACGTTCCCCAAGGTGCGGTTTGAGAAGATCAGTGTGTCCACTGGACAGGTTGTTGTTTCTCTGAACGGTCAGCTGGACGAAAATGAGCCTGACAAGCTGACTTTTTTGCGAATCATCATCAAGTTCCCCCATGATTATCCTTACGAGGCCCCCACCTACTTCATTGAAGAGAACGAAGATCTGGCCAAGGCGGACATTAAGCTGATCAAGTCCAATCTCAACAGAATCAGCGCCAGCTACACTGAACGTGGTCGGTTCTGCCTGGAGCCCTGTCTGCGTTTTCTCATGGGCGAGTTCCTGTCCATTGATGAGGCTCTTTACGAAGAACATTCTAGCAGTGATGCGGGCTCTGAAATGACGGACTATGACGAGTATGGGGCTCATGACAACATTGTGTTTGAGTCTGATGATGGAGGACCGGGTCTTTCTGGTGCGGAATCGGATAATGTCTTTGGCTCGTCTTCGTCAGACGATGGAATCATGCCCATGGGTCGTCTGGGTAAAAACTCGTTCAACTCCACACCCATTCCCAAGGGATGTGGAGCTGTCTGGTCACGTGGGGGCATGTTGGTGTGTTTTTTCACCCACAGAAAGGATGATCTGGCGCATACCCAACGGAAGATTGAGACCAACATGAAGATCAGCCACATGGACGGCTCTGATTCTGATTCAGACGATTCGCAGGACTCGTTGCAGAACGCCGTCTGGCCAAGAGATGCCAAGTTCCGAACGTCTCTTGTTCCTCGTGCTCTCAACCGACGAGTACGCTCTTCTGCCGAATCAGACACTCAGCGGTCGTTTGGTACCAGCCCAAAGCCCCTGTCTACCAATGTCATCAAGGTGCTTGATTTCCGGCATCTGATTCCGTCTCGAAAGATTCTGGCTCAGGGCTACGAGATTCTGGGTCTTCCTCCGCATTTGCTGTGTCGTCACAATGCCGCCGTTGCCGAGAAACACGGCTACGAAGAAGCCTCCGACGCCTGGAAGATCCTCGAGCTCATTGTGGACCCTACGGAAATGTCCAGAACTCTGGATACGTGTACCCCTGGAGGTGGTGGAGGCAGTGGATCCGGAGGCAAAAACCCTGCCCTGTCTTCTTTTGGCAACAACAATCTCCTGAGCCAGATCAACCAGAATGTGGGTCAGATCACCGCCAACTCCTCCGATGGCCTGATGGGTGACTGGGGCAATCATCCTTTTGGCCGTAACGCTCTCGTCACCCGGCTGTTTGATTACTTTGAAAAGCAGCACAACACGCAGATGCTGGCTAACATGAGCTGCGTCATGAGCTCTGTGCATCAACAGGAACAGTCCGAGCTGAACGTTCCTCAGACACCTGGAACGCTGTCGTTTGTCAGATCTCCAGGACACCCACCGGGAGAACACTCCAACAACTACTTCCTCAAATCTCCCGTTAACGCTGAAGCCTGGGATATTCCCGAGAAGCGCAAGAAGCGGTCTGGATCACGGGTCATTGACATTTCGCCGTTTGGATCGCAGACGTCCAACACGACAACGACGTTTGGCTCGCCAGAATGGTGGAAGAGATCTATCGCACGACCCTCCTCACGAGACGTGGCAGCGGCGGGAGGGACGCTGTCTCGTGTGGATTCTACGTTTTTCACACGTGACCAGTCCTACACTCCCTCGTCCGACGACAACATTGACTTCTCGGGTCTTTTCACGCCTCTTCTTCACAGACAGGCGTCCATTGTGCTGTCCCTCAGCGAACACGAGCCTGCGGAGTACCCCAAGATGCAAATCGAGTTTTTCCCGACTCTCCAGGACACTTCGCCGGTGCCTCTGCTGGATCCGGCTCGAGAAGACAAGTTCCAGAGCTACCGAATGCAGTACGCGTCGATTCTGGCGTCCTGGGGCCTGACAGTCGAGAGTCTGGAGGTGCTCAAGTTCAATAATCGCACGTACAACTCTCTGTTTGGCGAAATCAAAAGTGCCCAGATTGGTCTGTATGTCAAACAGCCCTCCCAGGTGGTTTCCAAGGCCGTGTCTCAGCAGCCTCCTCGCACCGTGCATTTCAAGGCCAACCCCAACAACAACAAGGAGTGTGCTTTCTGCTCGGTGACGGTGCAGGGCCGGTTCTTTTTCTGTGTCGTTTGCGAGCACATCACCCATGCTGCCTGTGCTGCCGAGTGGTGGCAGAATGGGCTGGCCCAGTGTCCTGCTGGATGTGGTTGCGAGTGCATGGAGCATAGCATAGCTTCTTCTGAGGTGTGTACGTAGACCGTCGAGAGCATCATACCCACAAGGTCATTATTTAATACATACTAACTTATAAGTGTACAGTACAGTTACTGTAGTCATAATCGTATCTCCAGAAGACCCTTTTGGAGCTGAAAGGACCTTGTATGAGTACATACCCACCTATCTGGGCTCTACAGACGTCTCCAACAGTCCTATTGAGGAAGCCGGACCCGCAATGACAAAGCCCAATATCAATGCAAGGATTGTATGGCTGTTATGCCGGGTTCACCCGTGTCCACCCATGTCCACCAAGGTCTATCCGTCTCATTGTGTGGATTTGTTTTACTCACTCCTCAACAGCAAATGTCTGCAACAGGCGCCGGAGTGATGTACTCCGTACAGTACATTATTCTCCGATGATCGGAATGTGCAAGTTGAGACGAGTTGAAATAAGTTCCAGACAAGAGAGTCATTGTATTGGACCATTGTCTCCTTGTAGTCATTGTATGGACCGATGTATCTTTGTAGGTGGTGGTAAAATGGCATCCGTTACACTATCATTATACATCGCCATATTCACCCGACAAATCTCCGAAGTCTCCGACTACCAGTCAGACCAAATCACCGTGTATCAGAAACAGCGAGAAATGCGCCAAAAACGTGTTTTGCTCATCCGCTTGACAAAATCAATATAAGCCTGCCTTATCAGCCCATTCGAGCTGTGCACACGGTCAAGCATGTACCCAGCCTCGATCCCCTTGGACCTGCCGACAAAAGGGCATGAGTGCACGGCGCAGCACAGGATTTGAAAAGCACAAGGGGAGACAACGACGAGACAAGAATAAACAACGGCCGCTGGTTTTCATTTGTTTTCAATGTTTCAGTGTTTCAAGTGCAATGTCAAGACTTCCTTGTATGCATGTCTTGGAAAAGCTTGGCCGCTTGTTTGAAAAGCTTGGCAGAGTATACAACACCAGTCATTTGTTTGGCCAAGTTGCACTGTTCGTTGTCCTCACATTTGAATATGGGGTAGCAACAAGTGGAGCGTCTACAAAGTGCCCATACTTCAACCCAAAGCCCCTTAGACCTCTGCCTATCCGCACCAACCTAGAGCATGATCTTCTCCCTGCACCTTGGAGAAAGGGCAGATCCCTTGTCGCAAAAGCAACGACGTATCTCCCCTGCACGGGGTCCGGGAATTTTCCGGAAAGGTAGGAATAGGCGAATTGTGGGGGTGCCAACAGGAGGTGTGGTCTAGGTACGAGTATTCGATGGTGTACGTTGCTTGAGTGTTAGGTTGAGCTTCAATCTTTTATTCGAGATCGATTTTAGCGTGTCCTTATTTCGTCTAGCTCAGGGCTTCAATCTAAACATTAAACGTCTCGGTGGGTCGGAGAAACGGGAGAAACCAAGTGCCGTGAAATTGAAGTGAAAATGAGCAAATTACTGTACATGCGTGTATAACGGCGTGTCTCCAGCTTGTTCTGCACTCCATATTGACGTGCTGGGGTGCAGAAGTTAGAACCTGACGACTTTGTCCTCGTTCTCTTGTCTTGTCCTTGTCTTGTTGTCCTCTGTTGTTGGTCCTCCTGTCTTGGCTTGTACCTCGACTCTTTCTCAATTAATACTGGCTAAACGTGTGGCTAGTGACGCCACTTTTCTGGCCGGTTCAGCAGCTTGCCTTTGGTCCATTCACTCCACAGCTGCGATAGTCGTTTCTGTGCAAGACTGAGAAGATACCAACGTACAGACGCGGAGACACTGACAGCTGAAACACCAACAGCTGAAGTAAGAAACAAATCACGTACTTGTAGCTATTAGAGCAAAACCGAACACTCGGGTATTTTACTGTACACCACGTCTCCACTATTTCAAATCAGCCCATTACTAGCCACTTTGGCCTTCGCCCCCTCGCCTAGGTTAATATCTCCTACTTGGTCCCGTTCGTACAAGGAACAAAGTACCAGGGTAGACTTCCAGGGTCCCCTGAGTAGACAGCACCAGCCACCGTATTACAGGACCCGGCGGAGATCTCTTGGCACCCGCAAACAAAGCCGACTCTTGGAAAAGTGGAAGTTGTAACCGACCTTTTCTTGTGTTCTCATGACGGCCACTTTTGCCAATATGACCGGTCATCACCTCGATCGTATTCGTAACTCTGGGTGGAAAAAGCAGTCAAAGAGCAGTAAACAAGATTATGAGCTGATCGAGAGGAGGCCCTTGCTCACACCTCGCGGCTCCAACCCTATCTGGACCCTTTGGACCTTGGCCAGTGGTCTGAGAGTCTGAGAGTGACTTAGAGTTAAATGTGCCGTTTTTTTGCCTTGGCGATAAGAGTTGACTGGAAGAGTAGGTCTTTTTCAGCGTCAATAGTATTCGGCATCTGGCGTTTACACCGCCAAAGAGCTCCCACTTCGAGCCACCGATTGGTCAAATCCGGACATTTGTAGCATGAATGCTGACGGAACTGGAGACACTTGGAGATGTGCTTGGTGTCACACCTACTTACAACATGTACACGGGTATGTATTACCCCCACCCGCCCACCTTTGAAATCAGTGACAAGACCTGCATCTCGGCATTTGTGAACGCCTGCTGAAGCTCTACCGGCTCTCTTGGTGCATTGCGAGCTTCAGCCACAGTAAGATTGAAACCTGGACCTGGACAAGCCTTGAAACTTGCATTGAAGCCTGCTGAAGCCTGCTCTCCGGAAACTAACCCAGGCTCTCTTGTTTCAAGTGAATGCTATGACCAATAGTGTATCTGCAGACCTGTAGGTCTTTGTAGATCGACTGTACTGAGTGTTTGACGACAGAGATGTTGTTCAGGGCCAAAACTAAACGCACTGCTATATCTGGCATGGCGTGGCTAAAACTGCTTCATCCGGGTAAACCCCACAACAAACTTGTACCTTCACTGTACCTGGTGGTGCGTACCGTACCTGTACCGTACCTGTGTGTACCGTACCTGATACTACCTGCTCTTAATGTGTATACGCTGCTGTAAATCTGTGGTGCGAGGTACTGTAGGGGTCGACCCTGTGCCTCCATTCAGCAACTGTCTGTATGACCCACCTCGTACCCGTGGCCGCTGCGCAGCTTTCGATTCGCGAATTCGGCAAGACTTGGGGTGGACTACGATACATGGCGTATGAGTTGTGCCTTGCCGATGTGCCGATTGGTTCAAGTGGGCTCAACGTGTATACTGTGTGTAGTCTTGGTCAGCAAAAAGAACCGCAATGATCTTTGCTTTTGGCAGTATTTCATCGAAAGCATCTACTAGGGCAGCAAGGGCGGAAACTTGTACTGTACCGTTTCTTTTGAGAGTATGTGTATTGCTTTTGCCGTATCGTTTCTTTTGAAAGCTCGCTTGCCGTATATCTTGCCGTATACTTGCTTTTGAGATCGTGCCCGTACCTACCATTTCTTTTCCGAAGCACGTGTTGAAGGTGTGAAAAAGGTGACGAGAGTATGTACAGTAGTTCATCAGACCACATTTCAGCCGAGTCTCATATTATCAGCGTCTTGATACAGAGCCAGGGAGCCTTGTAGGATTAAAGAGCCCTGTTGAAGAAAGACCAAGGCAGCTACTAACTCCGTGGCTCTAACTCTTCAGAGGTAGATGAAGATAAAGTCGCATAGCAGATCCAGATCGAGCTGAGTTCAAGGATAGTTTCTCAGTGTCTCAGGTGGCGTTATGTCACGATACATTTTTACCATGACCTGAGCTAAAAAAGCATTACAGGCGTCAATATGAGGTGGAAAAGGTGAGACAGTTCAAATTTGGCACTGTTCGAACCCTGACTATATGTTAGACCACTTTTCCTTGTTTCCAGCTCAATATTTTTCAACCAACTCGCCACTGACCCAATCTCCCAACTATTTACTTATCCCTTATACTTATGCCTTTCTTCTCTCTTATAAACTTCCACCTCGCATGTGAGCTGCTCAACACTACTCCGCGTGATATCACCACATCATCAACTATCTACCTCTCTCAACACACACCTTCATTAACAAGCAACAAAGCAGCTACACACAAACCCAGCCACATATTTGGGCTCTCCACAACTCCCACATCACAACCATGTCACTTCCATACGCCCCCCTCACCCATATGCCAGCACATCGGAGCTCGAACATTTCTCTCAACGAGGAGGTTCGTCTGTACTCGTCGCCGAAAGAGCGAGAACGGTACGAGAACCTCGCCGAGCTGTACTCGATCATCGTGTCGCTGGACTATCTCGAAAAGGCGTTTCTCAAAGACTCTGTCGCTCAGCAAGACTACTCGTCAATCTGCACTCGGTTGCTATCTCAATACAATGCTCTGCTGAAGGACCAGGGAGTGCAGAACGAGTTTGTGTCGCTACAGCATTTCAAAGACAAGTACGGCCTGGACTGCTCGCTGGCAACGCAAAGAATCAGCGTCGGTATTCCTGCCAGCGTAGTCATAGCCCCCCAGGCAGCGTCAGCATTAGCATCGGCAAACCTGGGAGGAATGGATGGAGGAGGACGATCGACACCGACAGGAGAGGGTCCATCGACGTCGCGGGCCGTTGCGGAGGCAACCGGAAACTTCATCACGTGCATGGACGCCCTCAAGCTGAACTACTCGGCCACTGACCAACTCCATCCTCTGTTGGGCGACCTCATGACGTCTCTGGGCAAGGTGACCAACAAGGATTTTGCCGGCCGCGACAAGATTGTCAAGTGGCTGATCACGTTGAACAACATGAAGGCCACAGAGAGCATTACCGATGACCAGTCGAGACAGTTGCTGTTTGACCTGGACAACGCCTACAAGGGTTTCTTTGCCGAGTTGGATTAGCGGAAGCATATGGTAGATCCACAGTGTTTTGCATACATGGTGGCGACTAGACTTCTCGCCTGTCAGTTGTCATTCCCATACTCCGTTAATGGGTATAAATATATATTGATAAATATTGTATGTCATAAATAGTCGTAATTCATCATTGCAGTTCAGCAAGAGCCGCCTTGCGTCGCCTCTCAACGTCGGCCTTGGTGATATCAAACTCTTCGGCCGTCTTGATGAGGTTGTCGACCGAAATCACCCTGTCTCCCACGTTCTTGATATACGTGTAAAAGTCTGCGGCGGAGTCAAACTCGAGCAGTTGCGTCTTGTGCATTTTGAACAGCGCTAGAGCAGTCTTGAACAGGAACGACATGCCCTCCAAACACAGAAACACGTCCCAGATTCGGAACAAAACCTCGGGAGGAAGTGTGTCAGCGAAACAACTAAGGAACCAGCTGAACGTGATGGCTTCCAGGTCAATCTCCAGCTGGTCCATGTGCTGGTTGATCTGCGGCAGGTGCTGGACAATGTAGCTCTTGAGCACCATTTGGTCTGCTCGAGACGTGAGCAACGGAGGAGCTAGGTAGTCTGTAGGCAACAGGTTAGTGAGCGCAACAAGAGCCCAAAAGGCGTCTTCCTCTGTAGGGAAAGCAAGTAACAGTACGGCAGCCATAATGTTCATGCCCTGGCAGTATCCTGTATCTGGGTTGTGTCGTGATACGGCCACCAGCACGTTTCGCAGTTTAGCTACTCCGGGTCCCTTGCCAAAGAAGATGTTATGGGGCATGGTTCTGTACAGATCCAGGTCGATCTGCGACGTGTTCTGGGCCGCAATAGGATCAAAGTCCGTGTCTGAGCTGTTCTTGCTGTCTGTTAGAAGCTCCTGGTAAAGGCCTGGAATAGTGATGGACTCCGCTCCGCTGCATTGAGACCAGATCTGGGGTCGCAACTTGACAGGAATTCCTCCCAGAACAAGAGACACAAACGACTTGTACAGCTTAGGATTGTGTGGTCTCAGAGAAACGCCTCCTAGTCCCAGAAGATTGGTGCATGCGTTTTCATCCTGTTCGGACGCGAGGGCAGATAGAGAGTTGAGGAACTCTGTCCAGTTCTGCAGCTGGGCCTTTTGTTGGGTGTCGTGAATGTGGCTGAGCTGGGACAGCAGCAGTTTGACGGGAGTGTTTTTCGATCCCGTGCTGCTGACACTGTTATTGTTGACGTTGGTGTTGAGAGAAACGGTAGCTGTAGGAGCACTTCGGGACGGAGGCTGAGAAAACGCACTTGAGATGGGTTTGGAAGTGGATTTCGTTTCTGACAGGGATTTGGCCAGCTCAGAACTGCCGGCACTTGAACTGGAGCTCTTTGAGCTTTTGACCTGTTCGAGGGGAGTGCTAGTAGGCTTGTCGTTGTTGTCATCCGTGCTATGAATTGAAACAGCTTTCCGAGCAGACTCCTTCTGGGACCGCTTCCAGTCGTATTTGAAGCCATATCTGTCTGTGAGGACGTCACGAGATTGTTGCAAGGTAGGAGGGGCGACGGAAGGGTCGAAAATGGACGTCATTTCAATACTTCTGGGCGGATCCGAAGGCGACGTGGAAGAAACGGGTGTAGCCGTAGTATCATTGTTGTTGGCGGATCCGTTTTTGGCACCCGAGTACTCTTCTTCTCTTTGGTTGGTGGTAGTCGTAGCAGTGGTGACGGCAGCACTGGCAGTACTAGCTCCAGAAGGACCACCAGAAGTAGGAGCGCCACCAGAAGAAGCAGCACCCTCTTCAGCAGCATCCTCCAGACAACTCTTGAGAGAAGCAGAAGACGATTTCACCGACAGCAACGAACGAGCACTCATGGGAGTGTCCCAAAGAGTCTTGGTGATACTCAGCAGACTCCTCGATTCAGACTCTTGGGGAACATCGACTAGCGCCTCCTGAAGAGCCTCGTTGATCACGTGATCGGGATTTACGACGCTGGTGACTCGCATGGAGCTCAGTCGGCGCTCGATTTCAATCACAGACACGTCGCATTCCACGAGCATGGTTTTGAGCTCGCGTTCACGGTCCTCGTGCTGTTTTCGCATCACCACCACCTCCTTTTCGCGCTGCGCCAGATCACGTGACAGCTGGCGCACCAGGAACATGGCTCCGTGTCTCTCGATCGTTTTCGTCAGCGATTCGTCTGCCAGATTGTGCAGAGCGCTAGGCATTTCGTCCAGAGACGAAAACAGCGGAGTTTCGCTTGGAGCTGGAGATTGCGTGGTAGTATGGTTGGAGTTGTATGATTTTTTCGGGCGCAAAACGGGCGCTGGTCGGGTCTGTGTTTGCGGGCTAGAATTTGAGTGGTTTATCGAGCTCTGATGACTGTCTTCGTCCGAGACAGCCTCACATTGTAGAGGGTCTGAGTGTATAGGGGTCATAGCATAATTGGTTGGAGTTTGGGGGTTGGTGAGAGAGTAGACAAGTGGTTGTGTGTGGAGATAGAGCTGGTGGTGTCGTCGTGTTGTCGCACTGCAGTTTCTTGGTCGGTTCCTGGTCGTTGTACCTCGTATCGATCAACACTCTCTGTAGCCCAAGTCCTCACTGCACTGCACTTTGGAGTTACTGTAAGGTCACTTGCTTTATGCAACTGAGCGTCTCGAGGGCAACTTAATTTGGGAGTAAAAAAGGGCGATCAAATAAATTTAAAGAAATTACAGCAAGTGACGGAGCCCAACAATAGGTGGGGAGATGGGGGGAATAGACGGTTTTATATAGACGGATGGTGGTTGAAAACAAAACACAGACTTTTGTGTCACATTTGATCTTCTTCCACAATCTACAACACGACCAAGCATTCATACACCCCATGATCACAACATGACCTGTAATCGTACTCGTACTGTACTTTCGAATGCGGTCTTCGCCATGGGGTCCCCCCTTTGTTGTTGCACTTTAGCCGGGGTCTGTTTGCAAGTATTATCCGGTCTAGACTCATCTTAAAGACGGCATTTTTCTTCGAGAGTCAGATTGTAGCCTCGGTCTAGAACGAAGGTAAAGATCGGGTCAGACCACGCTTACACACAGCTACAGAAAACCAAACACTCCAACCTGTAGCCACTACCGAGCTGAGTACAATGAAGTTTCTAGAACTCGCATAGCTTCATTTTTGAGCGAGTTGATGGACCCCTTTTGCAAATCTCTTCAACCAGTGAAGCTAAGTTAAAGGGCAAAAAGAGAAGTGAAAAGGGTGAAAAATTGGCAGTAAGAAATGTAGCCAAAAGGCTGCCGAAAAAGCTGTCAAAAAAGGAGTCAAAAATCCATCCAAAAACGGCAAGTACAGCTGCTTACTAACGGTTCCACTCACGACTGAGTTGTGTTTCGTAAGTACATGCTGTAGATCACTATCACTAGCTGATGTCACCTGCGTCTGCACGTGATACGTCCCCGGACTACGGTCGGCCGAGCTAGACCTTCATTTGCTTCTGCATATTACTAATTGCTGATTGGCACGCATCTGTATAAGAGCTTTGGTGTTTGGCTGAAGACGACAGACGAGACACTGACAAATACGACAAATACGACAGACGATACACATCAGACGATACAAAATGTTGCGATCAACACAACCGCTGCGTTCTCATCTACAGTCCGCAGTGAGACAGTTTAGCACCTCTGCTAGTCCTCACAAGAACCCTTATGTTTTCTATGATTGTGAGTAAGAGGAGGAGGAGCACGGACAAGCGATGTGATTCCGACAAGTTCTTGCAACCGAACCCGTTTCCCTGACTAACACAGTACAACGAAAACAGCCACGAGGAGTCCACCAAACGAAACGGTTCACGCCGACAACTTCCTCGACTCTCACGTTTGACACTTCCGACCGAAAACACGACGACCTTACTGCTCAGCAGCGAGCCGAACTTGTTTTTGGAAAGGTCGGATCGCGAAAGGCCCGACGAGAGGACGCTGAGAAGGAAACACGACTCATTGCCGGCGTCAGAGTGCCTCCTAGACCCGAAGAGCCCGAAAACTGCTGCATGTCTGGCTGCATCAACTGTGTGTGGGAAATGTACAAGGAAGACATTGACCACTGGCAGGATAAGCGAAAACAGGCCCAGGAGGCGCTGATGAAGACTCCCGGAGCCACGTGGCCGGAAGATTTCGGAACTCCACCTGCAGATCGGTCCGTGGACCCAGAAGCCAAGGACGAGTGGGACGACGTCGATGTGTCCATCAAGGTGTTCCTGGATACCGAGAAGAGGCTGAGAAAGAAGAAGCAGGCCAAGAAGCTGCAGGAGATGGAGCAGGGGGGCAGTGGGGAGCAGAAAACCGTCTAACGGAAACGAATCGCCGAAGGACATGAGTGGACAACATCCGGTAGGAGTGGACAAGCTGCTTTGTTTGGAGTGGTAGACTGATGGAACAATCTCTTCTATGTTCAGCCTACTTTACAACTGGTTAATCCTGGTGCATAGATGCCAACGATCCTGCTTTACAGATCAGATAGAGCTCTACCCTGATACACAGGTGACGGGCGACTGTCTACTTGTCCGTTCATCTACCAACACTACAGATAGAGAGAACGCTTATGACATTCATATAACAAAAGATTGATAGACTGTTTGTGGGTGTTTACCGTAAGCTAAAGTAGTTGATTGAAAAGTAGCAACAGGGTCTGTCCTTAGCACTTGACGCCTACCTACTGTTTGGGACCCGGCTCCTACCTCAGCCTTCTCTATTCAAATGTATTATCCTTCTATATTAAACAGACACGCCCTTGGCCTTGAGGTCCGCCTTTGCGATCTTGATTTGCTGGGTTAGTAGGGAACACGGAAACGAACGGCCGAAGGTCATGAGTGCAGTATATTATGCCAGGCAACATCTAGACCGGAGCATTGACCGTTGACCACGATGCAACTAGACCGGGTACTAGGTGGATGACGCCAAAGGGTTCAATAGCTGGACATTGATCAGTTGTACCGTGTCTATCGTGTCACAATAGTGAGCGCCATTCTGTGAACAAGCCACTATGAGCACGCGTCATTGATACCCAGCACCGAGACTGTAGAGCTGAAATAGGTATCAATGGACTCAGAAATGCATGATCTGAACGATCTGGGCCATTTGGGCTTTGCACGAGCCACAATCAGCATTTTCGGCCACCTAACGTGTCTCTAGAACAAGACTAAGCTGTCAAGACACTCAGTATGAGCACTCAAAACACAGCTCAACTCTTGATCTAGCGCCACGTCAGAATAGACCAACAGACGACTGAACTGCGCCCCATTCTCATAATGAAATGGCACTCCAGTCATCCACCACATTCAAAGCGTCACATTCAGGGATCACAACAGGCAATCTAGCACAGGCAACTAACGTCGCCTGTACTAGACGCTCATACTCACCTCCTTCAACTCGGCGTACTTCTCGGGCTTGTCGTTAAAGGACAGAATATCCCAGCCCAGGGTACCCAGAGAGTAAGAGCCAAAGGACACAATGGTCCAGAAGGGCAGCAGAGGCACAATCTCGGCTCGGATCTTCTCGCCGACGGGGATGAAGCCGAACCACAGAGCGGCGTAGACGGCGATCAGAGCCACAAAGAAAGCAGCGGTTTCGGTAGCCTTGGTCATCTTGTGTGTGTGTGTTGGAGAGTGTTTGGGAAGAAGGCGTGATGTGAGAGCTGTGTGTTAATGTATGACGCGTGACGTGTTGGTAAATTAGAGTTACTGGTGTGGATGGGAGGTCCATTAATTCGGGTGTTGTTGAGATGCTATGAAGATGATAAAAGGGTAATGATGGTCAGGGTCACGTGCTCTATATATTTACATGTTTTTTCATATGTTTACCACCAATACTGACCCAGTTGAAGACACCTCCATTACCTTCACTTTTCTCTAGCCGAAACGTTATTCGAAGAGCTCGAAGGCTGAAAAGTACAGGGCGAAAAATGAAAATATTCAGCCTGCAAATAAGTGTCTAACTGTTGTCTAACTGTTTTGCTTCTTCGAGGGTGAACTCTCAAGGATAGACCAGCCCCTCCAATTCAGTCATAACCTGTGAGAGTCATAACCTGTGGTGGGAGCAAGAAATCTTGCTTATAGCAATCTTCTCTACCTCCATAGCAAAACGTCTCTTAAGCATTTAATAACACCATCCATTGACATGTACACTCGTTTTTGTTCCATGCTCATATAACACCTTCATCTTAATGATTTAAACTTGAGGAGATGCATGAACGGGAATCTGAGCAAGTGTAGTTATCTGTTGATGTAGAGCATCTATCGAGATGGAAACTGTTGCAATCGATTTATCGTGCCTTTTTGTGTTAATTCATGTCTTTAAAAACACTTCCAACACCACTCCTCCACCCTTACAAAACCCACCCCACACTCCAAAAACATGCATAAAGTTGCCGAGTTCAGCAATCTACAAATACAGGCACAATATCTTGAACAGCTCTCGGCAAAATCGACAGTCTCGTCTTACTACACTTCAAATCACACCCACAATGGACCCGACGCAAGCATTACGCAAGATTGGCGAGAACGGCGTGCTGTCCGTCGGATCGGCCGAGGAGATCTCGGAGCTGTCCGTGACCCTCAGAGACTCCAAGTACCAGTCTGATATTGGCAAAGTGCTGCCCGAGATCTGCGAGGTGTTCGAGCTGCCCGAGACCACCGACAACCTCATCGTCGTGTCGTACCTGCGAATCATCGGCAACTGCGTGAGCGACAACGAACACAACCGAGCGATTTTGCTGGACGTCTGGCTCAACCAGGACTCGTTCCGGCACTACATGAGCTCGCTGGTCAAGAGCAAAAACTCGCTCGCCCTGCCGTTCTACTCGGCGGTGCTCTTCAACTGGGCCAATGGCGAAGACCCGGAGGTCAAGGAGGAGCTGGTCCAGAGCCAGGAGTTCACACAGGGTCTGGTGCTGCTGTTTGAAACCCTCACGGATACTGACTTTGTCTCGATAGGCACGCTGCTGACGATGCTGCAAATGTGGGCCATTGCTCGGCTTAAACTGGACCCGCGAATTCTCGCGGCCGTCTACCAATACCTGCTGAATTGCACGCAAAAGGACTCCAACGTTCCGGGAGCTACAGAACTGCTTCTGGTGATGGTCAACGACGAGGAAACAGGCAAAATGGTGGAGTTTGACAAACTGTACAAACTGGCGGTGGATTTGTCGCAAGACAACCCGGACGACGCTCTTCTTGCTCCCTTGGATCTCAGAAGAGCTCTCTACACGTCTCTGGTGTGTGCTTCGGAAGGAATCAACATGAACCAGCTCGAATTCGTGTACCAGCTCAAGGATCTCAAGTTCTGGGACCCCCAATTAGCCGGCATTGGACCCTCCTGCTGGATTGCCGTGACCAGCACTCTGATTACTAACGAGTCCGATCTCGCTACAGTGCTCACCAAATACCCGCATCTGATCGAAGAGAGTCTGTTTCTGCTGCAAACGGGCCAGTACACGGACCAGTTGCAGTCCGGAGGGCATTTCCTTAAACTGGCGTCCAACAAGAAGGAGTACTGTGTGGAGTTGGCAGCCAGTCCGCTCCTGAAACAAGGCCTCACCAATCTGCTCTCCTTCCCCTACATTCCCGAACTGAGACTTCTGGGAGCCCAGATTCTGCTCAATGTCGTCAAACATGTGTCTGACAAGGAGACCGACGCACTACTCAAGACCCTGGGCACCCAGTTCTACAAGAACGAAGCAGACGGAACCATCAAGTCCGTGCTGCAAACAGCGCTGTCGTACTGCTCGGACATGGACAGAGACATTCTGGATCACGTGATCGACGGGCTGGCCGGCCCCATCACTCCTCGAACAATGCGTCTTACAACTGTGGTTGGAGTTCATGCTGCCAAGTTGGATGAGGCTCAGCGAAAGAAGGTGTTAGCGTTTTTGGAAAAGTGCACGGAGTTGGACAAATCGGACCAGCTGAACAAGGGGGTTGTCAACAATGCCGCCTACATTTGCAAGGTCGGAAACTTTGGAGACGATTTGCTGAGGAAGTTGATCTAACAACGAGGTGGGAACCAACAAGTTTGAGATATCATTTCAGAGGCTTCAGCTCTCAGAGCTTTGAATAACGGTCAATCCATTGTAAGTAGATAGTATATGCATATTAACTGATTTAGCTGTCGGAGGTATTGATTCATGTCTTCGTAGGCATGGTTAGAATGCACTGTGTTTTTACTGCTACTGTATCTCTATAGCTTATTCAGTATACTGCTACAAGTCGTAAACAAAACTATGCTGTCTGTCTTGACTATTCATTACAATATGCATCATCTATAACAATTCATACTTCATCAGTGGCTTCGAGGGACAGCCCTTTGAGAGCCCGTCATGAGGACTATCTGTATCCTATCATGATCAGCTTGTTTCTGTCCCATCATCACCACCTGGTTGTTGTCCGCTCGAGACTCTGGCCTCTCGCTGCCTAAATGATCTGCTCCATCTCCTTGGCGTACTCCAGAGAGTTGCCAATCAGACGCTCGGTCACCTTTCTGCTGTTCAGAGTAGCGTCCTCGCTAACAACACCCGGGAAGGTGATTCGCTCGCCCTGGATCTCCCAGCCGGGCTGCTCGTGCACAAAGTCCACCACGCCCTGGTCCGAGTCGAAAAACAGCAAGTGTCGGGCATTGTTGAGAGGCAACGAGTTGTAGGCCTTTTCGGCACAGAGCGCGATTTCGCCCCGAATGGCAAACACCAGAGGATCGGCGAAACACAAGAACTCGGCACTGGGGACCGCGTCCTTGTTGGTGATGGCCTTCCAGACCCGGTCGTAGGCTCCCTCCATGATCCATCGCTCCAGCTTGATGGGGAACGACAGAAACTTGTCGTTTTCAATCACCTCAAAGTCCAACGACTCCAGCTCCGTGTGGAACTGCGCGATTTCGTTCTGTGACAGCAGCAGCAGCAGATACAGCGCCACAATCTTGGACTCGTGGGCCGACGCAGAAAGCCCCTGGATGCCGTAGAACTGCCGCGATTGCGCCACAAACCGCGTGAACTCGGCCTCCTTGCCCAGATTGACGGCTGCCAGAGCGCCAATCTCGAGAGCGGTTCGAGCTCCCTCCAGGTCGGCCTTGGAATGGGTGGACGAGTTGGGCGAGGTCAGCAGCCCGCTTTTGGCCATGTCCACTTTGAGGTCCTGCAGCAGCGACTCGACTTTTTCGTAGTCGCCGGCCTTGTATGCGCTTTCCAGAGATGCGATTGGAGACATTGTTGTGTGGATTTTGTGGGGATGTGTGTGGTGATGTGTGTTGGATCGTGTCACTACAACTAGGTTAAGTGGCGATGTGCGTGTGCATCAGATGCATAGGTTAAGAGTTGGGTACATACGGAAATGAGTGGCCGTAGGTCACGAATGGACAACAGCTGATGTAAGTTGTAGATATAGCGGAAATGACGGAAATTCGTGGCCATGATTAGTCAGGTGGCGAGTATGGAGGTTGGCGCTTAGTCAGCTGAGAAGGGAGCTGTTGAGTGTGTTGTAGAGACTGTTCAGATCATTGTTGGGAATAATCGAAATGAAGTAAGAATTTGAAGGCTGTAGAATTAGACAGACTGTATCGACTGGTTGGTTTATCTAGGGTGTTGTGATTCTTGCCAGATGAGATGTTCCTTGATGCTGCAATTTCAGGTATGGGGTCAACAAAGGAACTATAAGTATACATCTTAGAGACTGAATATCGGAACCACTGAATTCTTCTGCTTTTAACTGATACCAAAATCAAACAGTGGTCTCTCTACCTGTTGCTTTCGGATCCATTGTATTTAGGCTAATTCCTCTATTACTGCCTTCACAATTTGTATCGAAGAGATCAACAGATATGTCACCTCTCTAGCCATGTAAATATCAGAGTCACACGGAGAGTTGATAAACTGGGGTAAAACAGTATTTCAACAAGAGTGCCTTTTTCAGAACTGCTATATCTTTCCTACAACACGCGACACCTTCCATGTTTGCTAGCATAGACATGGCTCTAAAGGCAAGAGGTATGAGCCCTCTCTGCTGTCGTAACAAACCGTATCATCTCCAATATGAATTCAAAGCCAATCCAATGTCAATTCCTATCATTACTTTTTGCACCATGTTCATTTCTTTGCCATATTGCTATCATTACTTTTTGCCATTACATATTGCCATTACTTTTTTTCCCAAAGATTAGAGATGTCCTTTTGTGGGTGCTGTATTAGTGATAATAAGACGATTTTTATATCATTACATAGCCCTCAACTCCGCCATTCCAACAATATCCCTCAATAACCCACAACTGCTCTCGATCTTTCGCTGAGGCCAAATCTCCCTTTCGTGACGTCACACTCCATCTCCTAAAATTACGTTAACCCCCAGTCCATGGACATATGGGCATCCCAACCAGCTATCATAGAGCGTTGTCAGAATCACCAAAAAAATCACGTGACCGGAATAATAACATTTTTACAAACACCAATAAATCCCAAACAGAATCATCTTGCTTTCCACAGAATTCTATCCATTTCCCCTGATTTACCATCTCCTCCCGATTCCACACCCTTCAAACACTCTGACATCTGAAACATTGTGTCCCGAGGTACATACTCGAACCAGGGTAGCGACCAAAGGGGACACGAAACACACCAATAAGGCTCCAGACATGTGGCAGGTGCACGTGGACGTCTTTTGGAGCCATCTTATCTATCCGAAAGATGAGCTAATCATTGTACAGTTCTTACAGGTACAAGTACATATAACAATGTCTAAGGAGATGGTGATCACGTGACCAAAGGCTTCCCGATCGTCTGCCCATCAGTCACCTCCTCAGGCTTCAGTCATAACCTCATCGGCTTACTGTAATTAGTCGCCTCGTCATAACCTCATCTGTCTCATCCCCTAATCCTATCCCGTTGGCGTACGTTGCTCGTATGTGAAAGGGTTGCCCATTGTGGATGCATGGGGTATGCGTGGCTGGCATGTCTCTTCTGTTAGGGCAAAGGTGAGTCGTGACAGGATGTACTTAGGACTGAGGGTTACGCGGGGCTCTGGGGTCTATTTCTCTCCATGTGAACCCCTCTACGAAGCCGGCAGAAAATCAATTGGCTTGGAGCGCGTCGATTTTGCCGTTTTTGCCGTTTTTTGTCGACGTTTTTCGCCCTCAGCAACTCGTGTTATGAACAGGAAAAAAGAAGGATTTCATCTTATCGTGTTGGAAGGGTTGATTGCCGCACCTGCAGAAGAGTGTATTTTGTGGGGGCTGTGGGGGGTTCAGGAAAATTCTGAATAGAGCAAAATGTCAGGAAAAATGCGACGGGCAAAATGCACCTTTCCTTTTTCCGACACGACCCACCCAGCACTCTCAGAACCCTTCCCCAAAACGCTCCCACAGCACGCCATGCAAGCGCAACTCTAAAATCAAAACAAGTTTGGCGATATCAAGTACACCAAAGACGACTTGACACGACGGACAACATACTGATACGACCAGCGCACAAGCTGCCCTACAAGTTGATATTTTGAACGTGATCCATTCACGATACTGAAGTGACAGACTCTTACGTAATCACAGACTACCGACCTACACCAACACACGTCACGAACACACACACACACACACACACCAACACATCACCAACACACACACACTCTCACATGTCGAAATTAACCGTCAATACGGACCTCAGCGACTCGGAGGACGAGGTGCTGCAAAAGAACGAAGAGTCGCTGGACGACTACTGCCCCGGCGGATACCATCCCGTGAAGATCGGCGAAAAGTTTGCCAACGGGCGCTACGTGATTGTACGCAAGCTGGGATGGGGCCACTTTTCTACCGTGTGGCTCGCGCGCGACACCCAGAACGGCGACCGCCACGTGGCCATGAAGGTGGTGCGGTCGGCGTCGCATTACACGGAGACGGCCATTGACGAGATCAAGATGCTGGAGCGGGTGAGCAGTAAGAACCCGGACCATCCCGGCAAGGCCCATGTGGTGGGGCTCTACGACAGCTTCAAGCACGTGGGCCCCAATGGCACGCACTACTGCATGGTCTTTGAGGTGCTGGGCGAGAATCTGCTGGGGCTTATTCGACGGCACCAGTTTGCCGGCATCCCCGTCAAGCTCGTCAAGCAGATCACCAAGCAGGTGCTACTCGGCCTCGACTACCTCCACCGCGAATGCGGCATTGTGCACACCGACCTCAAGCCCGAAAACGTGCTCATCGAGATTGGCGATGTGGAGACGATGCTCAAACTTGCAGAGGAGGAAGACCGAGCTGCGGTCGAGACGAAAAAAACCAAGCCCGGGTCTCGAACCGGCCGCCGATCGCGCCGTCAGTCACTCATCACGGGCTCGCAGCCGCTTCCGTCGCCGCTCCGATCCAACGCGTCGTTTTTCAGCGATCTCACCATGACCAAAATGGTGGAGGAGGTGCGTCTCGACGATGATCGTGACATCGACCGCAACAGATCCAGCAGCCAGCTGTCCAAGAGCCCCACATCGGTGTCGCCCACCAAGCCAAGAACCGCGCTCGCCGAGGAACTCATCAGCGTGAAAATCGTCGATCTCGGAAACGCGTGCTGGGTCGAGCACCACTTCACCAACGACATCCAGACCCGCCAGTACCGGTCGCCCGAGGTGCTTCTGGGCTCCTTCTGGGGAGCTAGCAGCGACATCTGGTCCATGTCGTGTCTGGTCTTTGAGCTGCTGACTGGAGACTACCTGTTTGAGCCCCAGACCGGCTCCAAGTACTCCAAGGACGACGACCACATTGCGCAGATCATCGAGCTGCTGGGCAAGATCCCCACGAGCGTGCTGCAGACCGGCAAGTGGACGTCCGAGTACTTCAACGACAAGGGCGATCTCAAGAAGATCTCCAAGCTCAAGGACTGGCCTCTGGAGGCGGTGCTGCATGAGAAATACAACCATTCCAAGGACGAGGCCAAGCTGTTGGCGAGCTTTTTGCTGCCCATGCTGCAGATGGATCCTCAGATGAGAGCCGACGCGGGAGGCATGAGCAACCATCGGTATCTGGACGATGCCAGTGGGTTGTCCGATATCAAGGTGGATAGAAAGTGTGGCCGGAGCGGGATTGATATTGTGGGATGGGCGAGTGAGGCCAAGTGACCGCAAGAGTGCGCAGCACGATTGCGGTCGAGTGGCTACTTGAGTGAAAGGTTACTGGAGTGACCAATAGTTGCCTGAGCGACTAGCTACTTGAGCCACTGGTTATCTGAGCGACTACTAGTGATAGAGTGGTCTAATCGATCAGTGAGTCCTAGCACTCGTCAATCCCACAAAGGATCACCGCGTACAGGGTAAAACTACGCTAGAGTAGTGTTTGTGCGCCTGGTGAGGCAGATAGAGAGATGCAAGGAAGCATAGGACAGTACACTCATGTACAAACATATTTGTATAGTATAATAGTAATAAGACGGAGCGGGCGGTGGCTAGTCTTGATAGATTGGATTTGTGAGAGAAAGTACGATGGCTGATAGAAGAAATAGCAAGCACACCGAAAAGCAATACACTGATCTGTTGGCTGGTCCTGATAGATGGATTTGGAGAGAGTGACACTAGATACATTGGCAGAGCATCATTCAGCTGTCAGATCACGTGATAAAGGAATAAATATATACAGTATGTAATGGTCATGCTATGTAGCCGCTTAACACACCTTCAGCCAAGTATGGACCTTGATAGCGCACCTGGTGGGTTTGTCGACAACGGTCAACCAAGGACTGCTGTGCGTCAGCTACAGTTGTCCACCAGCTTTTGTCCATCAGCTACAAAGGGTTGTTGTCCGTTCGTGACCTACGGCCACTCACTGCCGTTACCTAAGCCCCCAAGGTAACCAACGAATCTTCACCCTTTTCATCTTCCGGACAAATGAACTTGTGCTTGAAAATATCAAACTCCTCATCATCTTCATCAGAGGACGGATCCGACGCGTCTGAAGGAACGTCGTCTTCGGGACCCAGACCCAGTCTTCTTCTGATTCGGTCTTCACGCGAAATGAGCACCGACTTGGCCGCCGGCTCGGGTTTGTCACGTGCCATGTTTTTGAACTTTTCGAGCCGCTCCGAAACAACGTCATCGGTTTCTGCAGCAACGTCAGCCTCTTCATCTTGCACGTGATGAGTGGCCGTAGAAGCTTCGACTGCGGGTGCAGTTTTAGGCATTGTTTCCGTTTCCTCAGGCTCGTCCAACTTGGCCTTCTTTTTCTCTTTGGTCTCCTTCTTAAACTTGTCTTCGACCAGCTTGGAAACACTCTTTTTCGTGAACACGGGCTCCTCCTCTTCGTCATCGACATGGTTCACCTGCAGTTTTCGTTTCGGCTTTTTTGACCGCGCCTTGATCTCACGTGATGAAGCTGTCTCACCAGAACCCTCTCCTCCCTTCCCTGTCTCCTCCACCAGCCCTCCTCCTAACACAACCTCCACAGTCTGCACCCTTTGAACGTACATGGGATACCCATCTTCAGTCAATTCGCCCCTGGCGATATCCTGGGCGTTGTAAATCGTGTCTCCCGTGATCTTGCCAATCACAGTACCGCTAAAGGGGATCTCCTTGAGAGCAACAAAGAACTCGGTGGTCGCAGAGTTGGGGACCCGTCGATTGTTCTCGGTGTACTCGCTAGCCATGGCCAGGTAGCCTCGTTTGAGTTTGATGCGCGTGTGTGGTTCGTCTTTAAGCTTCCCATAGCTGTCTGTGTCCTTGCCAGCCTCGGGTTGTCCGCACTGAATCAGTTCGCCTGGCAACACGCGGTAGAACGGCTTGGAGTCGTAGTATCCGGCCTTGCAGAGCTGCAGAAACCGCGTGCATGCTAGCGGCACCTCTTTGGCAAACAATTCGGCCTCGATGGGGCCTTTGGTCGTGTTAAGAACCACCTTGGCGGTTGTTTGGGGCTCCATGGTGCGGATACGAAAGTGGTGATCGCAGTTGTGGAGGTGAGAAAAGACGTGCATGGGAGACGTACAGGAGGCTTAGGTAGGGTAAATAGGTGTAGTTGGGAGTTTAGTTGAACTTTCGGAGCGTAGAGTGAGTGAGGCAAAAAGGAAAAAAAAAAAACAACCGAATGAGGGCTTCTCTTGTAAATCAGTTACAATATATATTTTGTTGTAAAACAATGTTGAATTCAGATCCAATATGTGATTATAAAAATGAAACAGGGTGAAGGAAGGAGTTATTCAGTTACCGAAGGGGACAAAAAGTGTACTTGGTTGTATGAGATGAATTCGTAAAGTAGATTTTCAAATTGGTCTTGTATATTCCGGTCGGATCAATATCACTATACTTCTGTGACGAGTCCTGATGATCAGAGAAGTTTGATTCCATCTCTGTTATATCTACAGTAGACCCATTCTACTCGAATGAACTGACTCGAATTGTCTAAGTTTTATCCTCATGCCAAAGCGGGTATCACAGCAGAACCACACCTGTTGGTAGTTCGTAAAGCCTTCATCTCAATGTGTTTATGTAACGTCAAAGGCATCAAGGCAGTGTTTTGTGTTTGTCACCATTTTGTGGACTTTCCAACCTCTCACTGCCCCAGCTTTGCTACTCTCAAACAATCGTCTCAACTCCCTCATCAAAGAGCTCCTCCGCACCGACCAAAACCACTCTGGAAACGACATGTTCTCGAACAGTCGAGTGTCTCACTAGGGGAATCACGGGGTACGAATCCTGAGTCGATACCGAGCCCCACGACGATGGTCTCGACTGGTTTTCCTCCTCGGGTATCTCTGTGTCGTTGGGAGTGTTGCCATTGGGGGTGTTCGAGTTTGGAGTGCTGGCATTCGGAGTGGTATCGTTCGGAGTGTTGGTATTGGCGCTTGTGGGCGTAGAGGTATCAGATTTGGTATCTTCAGCGCTGCGGATTTTGCGCAGATGGTTGTCCGGGTCAGCGTTGGTGACCCATTTGACGAGTCGGTTAGTCAGCTGTTGAATCTGTAGTTTCCAGTCCATTTCAGTAGTACTGTAGTGTAGCGATGTAGCGATAGAGAAGAGCAGGTGTGTGTTTTGGTTGAAGGAATAAGCTTGTGAATTACAGTAGCTGTGTTTGTGTTGGTTGAGATCAAAGAAACAGTTATAGGGGAGCCTGTAACATCGAATATGAACGTAATATATTTGAGAAAAATAAGTGAAAAATATCACATTAATTCCCCATGTCTGACCAACTGATTTTCACTATTTTCTTCCAAAACACCATCCCATCAGCCTCCTAGAGTTGCAACCTAGCAGTTTTCAGTCCAGAAAAAGTCGTGTATCATAGATTCTGCCTTCAAAGAATCAAACCATCAACTCCGACCCCTTCGACCCCACTGTAGGTGAATTTCGAGTTTTGTCCCCACATCCCTACCCACAAAGCTTCTCTAGAACCACCAATTCGCTTCTATACAGCATACGACAGTACAAAGGCACCACCGCCCCTTCAAGACGAGCTTCGCCTCTTTTTTTAACCAATAGAAACCCGTCTGTCGTCCAGACCCTGCACTGAATCGGACATCACATGATGCACGGAGAAGTTATTTCACAGTCTGCTTATTCGATAGAAGTGGACCAGAGAGCTTTGTGTTTACGTCATGTTGCGTTGCGAATCGAATTCTGTCCTCTTTACAGCGGTTTCATCAGCCCAAGGTGTGTAATGTACAAGTAGTTACTGTGGCTACTGTTACTGTAGAACTATTTACTCTTCCTTAGATACAAATCGCATCACCACAAGAACAATCCCAATTCTTATCACCAACCACCCCATCTCCAGTGTTCCAGAAGTTCCACTGCTCGCTTACGTTCGCTCAATAGAGCAATTTTGGATCTTGGCAGAGTGGAGATAGCGGACCAGACACGGGGTATAGATTGGCAGCAATGGGTATGTACTCCGTAGACACACGGTGGCTGCTCATTAATCATGTGATCAACCACACGGGGCAGTGTATCACGTGAACCAAAAGAGATTATGAGGGCTGTGCAAAATCCCTCTACACCTGATGCACATAGCCCGAGGTGTTATTCCTCCTCCTACTGTACTCAGCCCAACTCAGCCACTTCTGAGAGTCTGCATGATTACTCCCGTTTTGACGTTTTGACTTTCATTTTGACACATTCGAATTTTTGAATTTCTGGGGCGCATCGTCTCGGAGAAGAAGGTTTGATCGGATATTCATGGGGAGGGCAGGTACTAACAACTGGGTGGTGATTTTTGGTCACGTGACACTGATAAACGCACTCGCTGCTCTTTTCCAATCAAAATAATACCAAACAAGGCTGGATTCTGCTTACTAACAACCAGCTGGTTGCACTCATAAACTACCGTACTCTTCTAGAAGTCAGCCGTACAACTCTAAAAGTCTGGATGGTGTACGCCGCATTGGATCCAACTATTGAACTCTGATTCCCCCTCAAAGACATGAACATTGGAGTCCAAGGCGATCCTCAGACGTCGTACGACGTGCTACACCTAAGCAGGTGAGATTCACGCAGAATGTCGCAGATCCGGGCAGAAATTTATTTGTATATATAGATGGGGTTTCTGGCCAACAATACACAGGCAAACAACACCTACCAAGATTACCTACCAATACCACCAACACCTTCGACCACCACAAACCACCAACAATGTCTGTCTCTTTGTATCTCCTTTGCTCCACCCTCGTTGCCACCGTTTCAGCAGCTGGAATCCCCGTCAACATCGTGGCGCGTCAAAACGCCCCCAACATCCCCATGATGGACTTTGGCGACATCAGCAACATCCCTGGCCTTCAGGAGCTGGAAAATCTCGGGATCCCTGATCTCTCCAATCTCTTCAACTCCGGGGGCGACGAGTACAACACCGTCCAGGACATGCTTCTGTGGGCCCAGGACGCCGCCAAGATGTTTGAAGACCCCCGGTTCCAGTCCCTCGAGAGTGTCCTCAACTCTCCGGGGTACACCACCTTTAACGACAAGAAGGTGGAGTCTGTGAATCGAGAGTTGCACGGACTTGCCAACGAGTACCTTTCCGACAACCCTGCCTGGGCTACTCGAACCGAGTGGCAGCAGGTCTGGGGACCTTTGTTTTCCATTGCTCCTGATGCCAATCCTTTTTTGTATGGCGACAATGAACGACCTACCGCTGTTACTGGAGATTCTAGTAAGACCACTTCTGTTCCCGTTGATGATGATGATGAGGTGGAGAAGGACGTTTCTGCAGTTCTGGTCGATGCTGACGCGGAAGAGACTGGTTCTAACGAAACTGGTTCTGACGACAAAACTGTCTCTACGACCCGTTCCACTGGAGCCATGACCGGTACCGGCGGTTCAAACGGCGGTTCTGGACCTTCTCCCACTGCTACTGAAGGCTGGAACGCTTCAACGTCTGCCGATAAGAATGGCTCTGGTTCTCCCTCTTCTGACTCTTCAGGTTCTGGTTCTTCTGCCGATGACAAGGTGAGCTCCACTACTGCTTCCCAGTCTGCCACTGTTACTTCTGAGTCTGAATCTGCCACTGCTCCTGGTTCTGCCCCCGACACATCTCCTACAGCCGCCTCTTCCTCTCCCCAAGTCAACAGCGGCATCTCCAACAGCGTTTCCCTTTTCGGAATTGCTCTTGTTTTTGCTGCTGCTCTCATCTAGTCTGGTCCTGAGGCTTCTAAATTTCTATATAGTACTTCAACAGTGATTTTCAGTTTGTAGGGGTTGTAGTGGACGGATTATCGGTTATGGATTATTGGTCATTGACTCTGTCTATAGTTTATTTTATTTTGTTTTCTTATAGTGATAAGGTAGGCGCCTGAGTTGTGTCTTACACACAGTATACCACCATGAACACCAACACATTCTTAAGATGCAGTACGGCACACTCCGTTTACAGAGACCGACAGATAACTCCACCAACAACCGAATCCGACATCCACCTCTTCACCACCTTTTGTACTCTCAACGAAACCCTCCTGGCTGCACAGAAGAGAGTGGAGGAGTTGATGGAAGAGCACAGACAGCAAGTGCACAAACTGGAGACTCTGAAAGAGAAGTTCAGCAAGGCAGAAGATATCAACAGAGAGCTCAAAAACGAAAAGGAAAGAATGCCAGGAGGTTGGCTCAGGGAGAAGGATTATGGCAAGTGACACAGAAGGAGGAAAGACCAGGAGGTGAAGGAATCAAGATGTGATCCAGATAAGTGAAGAAGCAAGTCAAGATACAAATCAAGTCAAGACATGTAAAGCTACTAAATGTGTAATATATGGTCTGATACAATACTGTCACTATCTTACAAGTACAAACACTTGTACACACCAAGCCCATTGCTCATATTATAATCACGTTTATCAATATATACTCTAGCTAGTCTATACACAATCTAAGCAGACTCCTTAAGACTGCCTACCTTGGGGTTATTTCTCACCCACCTAGCTCTCAACCACCTGGCAATGTACACCAGAGCCAGCAAAACAGGCACCTCGATCAGAGGACCGACGGTAGTAGCTAGGGCCTGGCCTCCCTGGGTTCCAAAAAGCGAGGCGGCAATGGCAATGGCCAGCTCAAAGTTGTTGCTGGCAGCAGTGAAGCTCTGGGTCACGGAAATGGCGTAGTTGAACTTGCCGACCTTGAGACAGTAGAGCATGGTGCCAGCAAAGGTGACGAGGAAGTAGACAATCAGCGGAGCGGCTACACGGACCACAGAGACAATTTGGTCAACCACTCGAGCTCCCTGAGACGCAAACAGAACGATAATGGTGTAGAGAAGAGCAATGAGAGACAGAGGCGAAATCCACTGGATGAACTTGTGCTCGTGTTTTTTCCAGCTGGGGATTTTCTTGAACATGAACCGGGTGATCAAAGCAGCAGCGAGAGGAATCGCCATAAAGATAGCCACGTACTTGGTGACGTTACCGTAGTCCAGGTGACCCACATGAGGATCATGGTTGTGGTTCTGAGAAACGTAATTGACGACAAAGTAGGCGAGAGGGGGGAACAGAATGATTTGTAGGATGGTGTTAAAAGACACGAGAACCGCACAATAAAAGCTGTCTCCAAAGGCTAGCTCGTTCCAGATCAAAACCATGGCGATACATCGAGCTATACCGACAATCATGAGTCCTTCTCTCAGCTCAGGTTCGTCCGGCAAAAACGCCCAAGCAAGACCAAACATGAGAGCAGGTGACGCTATCCAGTTGATGACAAAGGAGACAAGAAGCGACTTCCACATGTCACGTGATTTGAGCGCGTTGGGCAGCTCTTCAAACTCAACTTTGCACAGGATGGGGTACATGGTCAGCAGGAGCCCAATGAAGATGGGTACAGAGACACCTGTGAAAGTGGTACTGTTCAAATTGGGACCGGCAGAGGGCACAAACTTGCCAATAATGATGCCAATAGCCATAGCTAGAAACACCCAGAGAGGTAGAAGGGTGGAGAGCCATGGTAATCGGGGACTGCCTGCAGAGGGAGCAGTTGGAGTCTCTGAAACAAACCTGTTGGCATTTTCGTAACATTGGCATCCGTCGAGACATTCGTGGGAGTCAAAGTGAGCTTTTTCTTTGCTAGCAGACGAGTTTAGTGAGACTGCTTGGGGTTCAATGATGGTGAAACATTCACACTGAGAAGGGCATGGTTGGTACGGAGTTGACATTGGTTGGTGGTAGTTAGTTGTTAGTAGTGTTAGTCGGTGGTGTCGGTTCTTAATAAAATTTCTACCAGAAACCACATCTGGTTATATACATGAGATGTTCATCGTTGGTCGGAGTCCGACAAAGTAAATCTGAAATTTAGCCTCTTTGGGAATCGGTGCATGTCTGACGTGCCACGGTGGATGCCTAGGAAGGGGTGAATAATGACCAAATTCAGTAGAATATTTTACAGTGATGAGCCCCGAGTTCCATGAACACTTTCATCTACTTTTTATTCCATTATTACATCTCTGAGCCTCAATATCATGACATTCTCAAATTCAGCAAACTCTAAAAAACGGACACCGACTATGATTAGTAAACGTGGTTACCAAGCAGCAGATAAATTGGGCAGCCAGTGACAAACGTCATTAACGGTCTAGAACCACGGTGGAGCTCAGACAGGCAATTGGTAATGGAATTTGTCATGACAAGAGTCACGAGGAGGTTGATGGAATGTGGTGGAATGTGAAGAGCACCTGGATCATGAGACGGAAAATTCGTCATTGTACGTCACAGTAGCCGGTTTAGGCAGTAACAAGCAACCTCCTGTCTGAGTCGTAGGTAGTATAGACATGAGAGGATCTTCTGTTTGTAGGTACTATCCTGTACTGTAGTCATAAGATGACTACATCCACCGAACGTACCAGAGTGTCTATTTTGGAATAGATAGCCAGGGGTTACTGGTTTTTTTCTTTTCTCATGGATTGCTCTACTTGTAGCACAGTTGGAAAATTTGGTGGGCAATCTTTTACGAGTGGATGAAAACACGTGTCGTTGTTGACATGAGTGGGCAATGGTACATTGTTGTTTATTCTCATACTACAAGTAGCTAGGTCATAGGGGATTTCATTACACAAAAGAGAAGGCATATCGTAATACGATCGCCTTTCGGTATATTTCTACTGAAAACCAAGTCGCTGACGTTATCACCAAGGTCCTCAATTATTATGAGAAGACTGTCTGAGCTCTCAGTTGTTGTGTGACAGAAGGGTATGCGCTTGTAAACGGATGAACAGCTGGAGGAGTGTGGAATAAATCGACGACTAGCCTCTCACATTCTGGGAGAACTTTTCGACAACCAACCTCTTCTCTATAGCAAACATACTCGCTAGGAGAGGCTAAGGGGGGCTCGACTGAGAACCACATCAAGACGACCAAATTCATTCCCCCTTTTTCCCTCAAATGAAAACAGTGACTTGTCACCCTCGTTTAGGTTTTTCCATTCCACAGTTGTTGACAAGGATGCAATCAATGACAGCATCCCGCAGACGACTCCTTAGATATTGTGTCCTGTGCGTTCCAGTCAATTGTGGGTATAGAAGAAAAAGGAAATCTATAAGTTAGGAGCGTGAGCAAGTCGGCTATTAAAGTCCACAGTGTAGTCTGCTTTTGAATTGGACCGAGGCAGGTTCCTCAACAGTCTCTTGCTTTTGATACCTCTAATTTTTATAGCACAGCAAAACCTTTTGTTTTTCTAATCACCTAATGCCATCATACTAGATTCTACCACTTAAACAACTCTTGGCCTTACTCATCAGAACACTTACATCGCCTCCAGTGAATGCCACTCAGCAAAAAAAGCAGCTACAAGTACTACTGTACAACCCAATCAGCCCCACACCCGCAGAAAAAGCAAACCACCGCAACTCACCCTTCGTATCCGCCAACGTGTTTGGAACTTCAAAAAGCACTCATAACAGTTCCGAAGATGATCAGCACGATACCCGTGTTGTTTATGGAGGTGTTTACAGAGTGCATTTGGGTCTACAGAGACAAACCGATAAGCTGGGGAATACTACTAGTTGCTGTTACTAACGTTGTACTCGTTTTTTCAACTTCATATTCCACCTACACACCTTCCCGACAGCCTTCCGCTACGCTTCCGCTACACTTCAATTGTACCTTACATCGCGGATCCCAATGTTACACGACGATCTGTCGATCATGGGGTGATACTTCCCGACTTTAATACACTTCCCCCCAGCTATAATGGGATTGTGTCAACAGAGCTATTTATGAAACTGTACTGAGCTGCTAGAGTGACAGGGTCTGAGACGTGGGAATTTTTTGCTATGAAAATATCCACACCTGTAGGGTCACCCTCGTACGTCCAAGTCCTTGCTGCGTATCAATGGGTTCCGCAAAAAGCAAGTGTTGTTGAAAATGTACAGATATGGTTTCTTTTTCCGGGTTCTCTATATTCAGCATCCGAACTACGCCCGCTGGTCACGTGACCAGTTTGTTTTGGCATTGTTATGGCATTGTCCAAGGAATTGTCCAAGGAATTGCTTTTTCCCTTTTCTCAACTCTGAGTCAATTCTTCACCACCCCTGTACACCAATTTTCATGTACGCTGTCTTCTGTGCATGACACATGAAGCAACCAGCTAATGACGTGCAGGGGGTGTTGGTCGCTTCAGTTTGCGCCAGACGGACCGGTACGTGTTTTTTATTGAGCCATACTCGAACGGTTTATGCAGTTGTGCAGTAGTTTGCATGTCTACATGGAGCCATAACAACCCAAAGAAGAATGTCAGGGCTGCCAAAAGCTTGATAGAAGACACCATAAAAGTGTCTTTCAGCTTTGGATGAACTCTGTAGTCCTCCTAAGCCCTCCAATGAGCCCACTCTTGATGTAACCGTAGATCATGCCGGGTGTCTGCACCTACAGACTTGTCCGAAAAGCCCTGCTTGCTTTTGGAGACTTTTCATGCATGGAACGGGAATGCGTAGAGCAAGTGTTTATGCATCTATGACATCGCCTGTTCAGTATCGTACAGTCTTCTATGTGCTCTTCCATACAGCTTTGGTGCAATGTGACATAGTAGCGAGCGACAGTATCGGATGACAGATATCTTTGCTTGATACGAACAAAGAGTGAGAGGGGTGGTTGTTTTCGTATTGGCTCTGATGGCTGTACAAGTGTTTACTTGTTATCTGTCTGTCCACAGAGTTGAGATAATATCTACTGTACGTGTTGGCCCCTGTAAGAATATCCTGTGGCTGTCTACAATTCTCAATTCTGTCTCAGTTGCAGTCAAACTCCCGCATGTCTCACTTTGATCGGAGGGTGTGCTTGGGTTGGTTTGGTGAGATATAGAGGAGTGATATGGCCGTCAGGTAGACATATAGCCATCAGATAGACGGTTCTTATATTGCCTGTTTTTTATGAGATGGGCACTCTAATGCCCCAGAAACACGTCTATACTTGCTTTTGATCATACTTGAAATATCGACAACGATCAAATATTCACACATTGTCAGCCCTGCATTTATTAATAATACTCTGACGTCGGCAGAATCGTTCTTCCGTCAATAATTCTGTAGGTGCAAGCAGTTGCAGTGGTGGAACTTTGAGAAGTGGAGTAAGGGATGAGACAGGGCTAAAGAATATTAAAAACAACCACTAAGTTGATGGTCTTAAGACTATAATGGCAACATCGTTACTTCAGACGAAAGGGGACGAGCATTGAGTGATTGAAGCTCTTGTTAAGGATGGGTAGACTCAACTATTTGTTCTCCTAGCAATTGGCTTTTGGTAAAATTATAATTAATGACCAACCAAAGTTTTCAGAGTACACAAAAGATCGAAGGTCAGTTTTCCGATTTCATGATCAGTATCAAGTTGTGTATTTGCCAGAGACGCACCCAGCTGAAATATGAAGATATCTTTCAGAATCGCTTTCTACTTAGACTTTACTTGACTGCTCACATTTAGATAAGAATCTAGTTGACTTTCTGTACCAATCTTCTTTCTTTTCTTTTTTTTCCACCTCCTAAACTTGCCGAAAATAAGCTGCCGAATCCATCACCAGTTTCTATGGCTCACGCTAATTCACCCCTGGCTTCACACCTTAGCCTGTCTAAAAGATGTTAATTCGGGACAGGCTAAATTTAGATGACGAATGGTATGGAGCATGTGTCGTTAAAACAGATGTAGTAAGTACAGAGTAGTCCTACATAGTATCATTTTGATACGCTTGAGCTCTCCAGTAAAGTGGTACTGGTCTTACGGCGACTACAGTTCTTCCAATTTTGTTCACAATGTGTTGACGTTTGCATGAACACCCCACATACTGTACCACAGTCCCATGATGAAAAGGTGGGCTGCGCGGATCGAAGCTCCGAAGGTGGTTAGAACGGTTTCGTTGGTCTTCTGTAGAGGTTAGACTGGTTTAGGGGTCCGCTGTAGGTTACGCTATTACTGAGACACGACTATTAGACTACAGTTGATGACTAGACTAAAGGATCGTTCTGTGGGGTTTAGTGGTGGCAATGGCTTGAACTGTTAATAACTATTAGGTCTGATTAGAACTTGAGATTTGTTGACTTCTTAATATCACATTGCGGCAAATACTCCACCAGCTATCTGGTACCTCTACCACTAGCTCATAAATCTGTGCTCTTGTTTGATTTATTTATAGCGTACCTGCCTGACTAATGCTAGCCATCTATTCAAACTAGTACTGTTAGCGTGGGTTGCGCGCCAGTCATTGGTCATTTGATAGCAGCTCGGATAAGTAGTGCGCTTTCCGTCTGCTAGAGTCATGTGAGTAAACAGTACAGGACAGTCACTAGTCTATTGGGAACTCCTTTTTTCGGGTTTTGTGAGACGATATTCTGAGCCCGCGTCGTTTAGCCCATATTCACCAGTCCAATCGACTTTACAGAATATTATCTTGTTGTTGCTAGATGGTTTCTAGGATAGCGTCTACGGCACCCTCTGCCAACTACGGTATCTGTTAACTCAACGGCACAGGTCTGTTGGGGTTAGTCCGTTATTTGCGGGCTAGAGGGAGTGGTATTACAAAGTAACAAGAACTTGTGTGAGACGTATTTGTGGAGTTTAGATATTTTGTTAGAAGCATGTTTGTTCTGTATACAAGTACTGTAGTCAACTGAGTCTGTAGAGGTGTTTTGATGCCTCTACCCTGCCTACCTAGTTTCACCTAAGACACTGTGCAATAGTTGAATTCTGGTTAGATAGAAAGCTGAGGGACTCAAGATTATGAGAGTTGATTAGGGATAACAGCTACCATTAAGCCCATCGTCATTCTTTGAATCCAGTGTGATTTCTCTGAGATAGAAATAGTACAGAAGCGCAAGCAGATTTCCAAAATATTACCGAGACCGTTATATCCACTATTTTGGTTGATCCACCGGTTCTCTCAGTATCCGCAGTCTAGCCAGTAGAGTGATACTTGTTCTTCCCTCTAATGGTTCAATTAAAGAAATGCGTTGGAGTTCACTGCCGATTGGGTGGATTTTGGAAAAATAAAAAATCATCTACAACTCGACCTCTACAGCTCTTCCACCATAGGACTTGCTAAGTGTAATACTGTCAAGTGCCTCAGATCGGTAGGGATAGCTGCTCAAATGTACTAGGGTCTTCTTTGTAAACGATCTGATACCGAAACAGAGCACTTCAAACGACTCTACAGCAATTCACATGACGTCGGTAAAATTCCAATAGACAACCACTCCATAGGTGGACACCTTGCCAGCAGTAGAGACGGAAATAACCCATCCATCATATGACCGGTGCCTTAGAAATCTCCTATATGATCACATGACCGGACCCAAATTGTCCCCATTCCTCTCTGTTCAGAGCCGTATGAAATGACAGTTACTGCACCCCTTACAACTCGGGCTGCCTGTAGATCTATTTGAATTCTGATCGTATCATTCAACTCCCCCAGACCACACAATCACAATGCACTTTTCACAATTTCCATATCTCCTCCCCATCCCATTTTAACCCTCCCCAACCCTTCGTCCACAACCCTACACCCTTGCCCTCCCCACAGCGCTATCACATACCGGTTTCATATCTGAGGTGAGACATTTGCGCCGGGGCCGGCTCGCTTATCTTCCCGCAAAAGCGCCAAGGCAGCCAGACATGTGTTTTCCACGTGACCGGATGCGTTTTACCAGCCCGTTTTCTTTCAACCAGCCCTATCTTCATGTGCTTTGTCCGGATGCGGCGAGATAAAGAACTGTATCTGAGATCTTTGTCCGATAAGGTTTGAGACGGTTGCCGGGGTGCTGGCCTATATGGAGGTGGAAATTGGTATTAAAATGGAGCTACAAAGGCAGCCAATCCATTTCGACTACTCATATCACCATTGTAGTTGTATAGTTGAGGTGGCGGTCAAAAAATCAGGTTTGTATTTTCAGTGTTAATTAAGAATAAGGCTGTGAACCTTAATAAGTAGTACAGGTTTTTTCTTGTCCTTTGTATCAAAGGGTAAACCTGTGTTACACTGCGATAGTAGGCTAGTGATGGTGAGGTCGCATTCCGGGCGAATCCGGGGATATTTGGGGTCACGTGATGTGACAAACCGGGTGGCGAGATTTGAGGATGGGGCGAAATGATCATGTGATTTGTGAAATGAGATGGATGGGTTTTGCAAAACCACGTGGTGCGTCTGTATCGATCAATCACATGACTGTCTGCGTCATGACTGGTTTCAGCTGGCCGTTAATGAAGTCTGGGAGTGGTAAGAGGCGATTCTATGAAAAAAGACGATTCAAAAAGGTGTCTATTGACCGTTGGACAGGTTGAGGTCATCTTTTTGAGACTGTCGATTCTCACGGTTTTAACAATGGCGACACTTCCGGCGTTGCCGTTACTGCCATTTTCGCCACTGGAAATTTCGTCACTTGCGCCCGTTGTTACTGACAGTGACCCCCTGTGTAGATGTTACCCGACCATTAGCTTCAGACCGCTGTGGGTTGTCTTGCGGAGGGTTGCATTATCGCAGCGCTAGACGCATCAGAGACGCACCTTTCATCACGTGACTCCGCTGGACTGTTTCCGTCGTGCTAAAAATCCGTACCAGACTAGCTAGACTAGTCTGCTTTCAGCTATAAGCTATAGGCTGGGCTATAGACTGGTTTTTAGCACCGTCTCTTGTGGGGATAGCTAGGGTTGCTTTGAACGACGATACTGACTGGAGAGGTGGTACTATACTGTAGCTGGCTATCGGAATTCTGATTTCTCGAGTTCTGCTGGATGTTTTCTTGGCTGAAATGATATCCTTGACTGTATCTGCTGGCACGGTTCTGTCTTGTCCTGGACCATTGACAAGTCTTTAATTTGGAATTTGCTGTTTTTTTTTCGAGGTTTAATGACCCCGCCATCGCCCACGTGCTTCACACCTTGTCACGTTATGGACACGGTCTTTGTCGTGTCTGGTCTTTGTCGTGTCTGTTTCAGCTGCGGCTTGTTCACCTGTCTCAGTCCGTATCACTACCGTGGTCACTGTACTGTTGGGGAGACTAGCGGCTGCAGTAGCACCAGATTGGGCTGGACTAGCTGGTTAAAGCCAGTGATAAAGACCCAGGGGACGTTACAGCGGCACCTATACGGGTGATACGGCACAGCTGATGGGGTATAGGCTATCGTGTTACGGGTACCTACTTGTTTAGTTCAGTGTGACACAAGACACAAGGTGTTTGATTACCAGGTGTTCTGCTTGTTGCGCTAGCTACAGTTACTTAGTAAATATCATGTGACGTGAGAATTACGTCATCGGATGAGAGCAGGTGACTGGAGTCGCTGAGGGAGCTCTCAGGTGTTCTCTTCAGAGTGATCAGGGGGGGGGCTCAAAGGCTTAAGAGCAAACACGAGGGCCTAGTGATTGATAAAGGAGACCTCTCAGGTGATTTTTCGACTGAAACACTTGGACGAGCTTTTACTAAGAGCAGGGTTCTGTAGTACCTGTAGCCGATTTTGGGCTTAACGAGCCATGTCTAGCAGGAATGAAAGTAGCTGTACATTGAAACTGTTTCAAGAAGCACCATGATGCTGTAGTTCAAAGTCCACAGACAATCAGTAGAACAGTAGGAACAAGAGATACCGTCTTGACACGTCCATAAAATCCTTTCGAGACTTGCAACTTGCACTGTAAACCATCGCACATGGTGTCAGAACATTTTGAAGGTCCCCTGCCAATGGGGAGATGTTCTGCACCTCGAATAACATCACCTCGAAAAACACCGTCTGAAGATCTGTGTCTGACCCTCAAACTAACAGCAAACACAACCTCATTATACAGATCTACACAAGTCCATGTATAGCTGTACAGCCCAAACTCGTTTCTGACGATCTCCAAAACCTCCCCTCAGTCACCCCCCTGTCAGACCACCCCTCTGGCAAAAGCAATATGACTCTTTGAAGCGGGCTTCGGAACATCTCCGAAAGGAGCGTACCAGAAGGAGAACCACAAGTATTGCTTTTGCAGCAAAAAGCAACCCCCTTTGAAAATTTTGAAAGACACAAAGCAGGTAGCAATGCATGAACCGCGTATGTACGCCTATTGTCTTTGAAGCAGCCAACCTCTGAAGAATGGCAATAACACAGCACGTCAGAACAAGGCAAGAAAGGCTCAATAAAAACGCAAGTTCTTTTTTTCTTTGCTCTCATATTCTAGACGAGATCAAGAATGCAGCTCTTGCTCAATCACCATGGCAACAGTATCCTTGGCAACAGTCTCCCTTGACAAGGTTAATTAGGGTTGGAAAAGTCGTATTCGGGATCACGCGAATACGAGGAGAGGAGGCAGTGGGAGGAATGGTGTGTGGGAGGAACGATCACGTGACCAGAACGGTACCACTTTTGTCACATGACTAGAGCAGTACAACACAATGTATGCCACGTGAAATGGACTCAAACCCGATCACTTCTTTGTAATAATATTTGTCCACATTCTTTTCCTTTCAACCTCGGATGGCTCGGTCTCCACCTTCGGTGCATGTGTGCATGTTTTTCAAAAGTGATAGCCAAGTGTCGGGATCGGCGTTCTGCCCACCCTCAATCTCCGAGAATCTGGATCGGAGAGAATCGAATCAGATCGAACATTTGGATAGCAATTGAGATGAAGAGGGTGGGGTGATTAAGTAGAGGGTACCTGTACAGTACAACAGTATGAGACGTTGTTATTTTTGATGATACCTTTGAATATGGCTAAAGTTCAGACTGGAAATACCACTTCGACTACCGGTATGATACCACATCCCATGTTTCAATCTCGTCCATTCTCCGTCCTTTCACATGTCCCTGCAACATGTATCTGCTGCATTGTATACTCTAACTCAGCCCTACCGTGCTCTCTCTAATCTATCGACAATCACGTTACCGGGAGATCTTCCTAGAGATGTACATGATCTACGGAAGGGAGTCGTGGGAAGTGCACATGCGCACGAAGAAGGAGTTACGATTTGATTACATTCACAGAAGATGAATGCAGATCTTTGTGGGATTCGAATTTTACCGCTACGGAGGTGAAAGTCCGGGTGGGGGGTAAACCGAGGGTGAGAAATCAATTGCGAGTAGTTTGGGGTTTGTGGCGTGAGTGGATGACTGTGTTTGTGAGGTTGTGGCTGGTTTGTGTTCGTTTTCATTTTTAGACTATAGCGAATTTTCGACGTTTTGTTGGGACGTAGACTGTCTTTAGTTAGACTTTGGTGGGAATAGTTGGGGTGTGTTCGAAAAAAGGAGTGGTGAAAAAGAGACTGGGACACAGTCTCTGAAACGGAGAATCTTGGCCATGACACATGAGGCCTGAGCTGGGGGGCTCGTGATCTCATGTCAGATCAAGCTGCGAAAAATTTTCAACTGTGTCAAACTTCCTCTTGTTATGGGGGCTATACTGTGGGGCTATAGAAGTGGGGTTAAAGATAAGAGTGTGCAGAATATTTCATGGGCCCAAATGGGGATGGTCCAAGCGGGGATCCACTTGAGCTGTCGTTAAGCGCGATTGATCTGATTCAGACTAGTTCCTATCTTGTCTCAGAGGATCAGTAGGGGATGAATACGAGATTCTGTAGTCTTGGTATACCAATAGTTCTCTATAGATAGGTACCTGAGCAAGTTATAGCTGTTGACAATTTTGCTCAGCTCAAGTACGAAAGCTAGGCTTGATCCAATTGGACAACTCAAGACCTTGCTACAGCTCCAATCAATGTTCACAGTTGGCTTCACTCTGTGAACGTGCAAGACTGTACTCTACAGAAGTCACAAGGGCTACACTGTAAGCCACCGAAAACCATTGTACGCCGCTTCCCTCACCACCTCACCACATATTGACACGTTACAGTTACAAGTAGCTCCATAGTGGCGCAGTAGACCAACTGCTGACAGGTGAAGGGCTGAGAGCTCCGAATACCATATGATAGCAAGATAATAAAATGAGACTGCAGATTTGTAGCTGCAGATATTATATTCGTCTAAGAAACCGTTCCCAAATAGTCCTAGAGAGCTTCCCGAAAGGGAATGCGGGAACGTCCGGCATGTGCTGCTTTAATGTACAGCGGTAGAGGCAGGTAACCGGACTAAAAGGGTCTGATGCAGCTCAAACTGTTCGACAATCATGTGAACGTGAATTGCGGCTTGTTTTCAGGCTAATCTTAGCTGTTTTGGAGTACTGTCGAGTTTTTTAGTGAATTATTCCTATTATTACAATATTTATCTGTTAAATCCGCTGCAAATCAAAACAAATCACGACAACTTCTAAATACTCCGCAGAACACGGGCTACATTCCAGAAGACACACTGCAGACCCCCAGCCCTCATTCTGTTGCTCAAACAAAAATTATCACACCTGCTTTACTCAAGTACGTTCCCGTTCATGCCCCCGCTTACCTTGCCTGACGTAATATCTTACATGATATAATATATGTGGACATGCTGCATGTTTAAAATGGAGTCACGAACCGCTTGTCTTCTTTAGGCCCGTTCAAATTTCGCGCCCACTTAAACTAATTAAACATCGCACAGTTGTCATGTCTCACATACCAATATGGCTTCCTCAGAGTAGAACAAGGGTGCAGTAGCAGAACTCTTGAATTGACCTTTGATGATAATAATCTCACGTCTTACCATGCACACAAGTCCAAGCAGGGCCATGTCTACCCGATAATACTGCACCTTGCACTCTCCACTGCCGAATATTATTCCCCAAAGGGCGAGAAAATGCTATAAACGGGGCATTTCGCCGATAGTCCGTGGACCGCTCGTCTGCCGGGTTCTTTTTGTAGAATATTGGGTGAGAGCATGCACAGTAGCTGGACTCTTGATCATTTTTGGAACCGGTTATTCAGCCAAGTCCTCCCTCCAACGCTGTGGCTTGGTAGGATGTGCAGCTGAAATTTCAAGGACTTAGGGAGCCCACCATTGGGCTATCGGCAAAGTCCGTGCAACGGCTGTGTTTTTTTTTTTCTGGGCCGTTGGCATTTTATCTCCTTAAAATGGATTTAATGGCAAAAACCGTTCCAAACTCAATCAGGAAATATCACCGAGTCAAACGCCAAGAGAGGCCCTTTGACAGCCCCAAATCGACCCGCCCCTAGCTGTTATTGGTCCCTGCTTCTGTCGGAAGCCCAAAAGTGACCCGCCCCTAATCGCTATTGGTCCCTGCCTCGACCAACTGTCAAAAGTGACCCGCCCCTACCTGCTATTGGTCTGAGGGCTTCTAGCTCCAACACAAGGCTTTCCAGCTGTCTAAACTTGTGTGGAGCGCGGATTGTCTACACCGGGGTTCAATAGTGTTTGACAGGTGCAGGAACGGTCTAAGACTAAAGGTTTCGTTTCTACTGTTACAACGGCACACGATCGTATATAGGCAGCCATCGGAGAATTAGGATTGAAATGAGCGAACGGCGCTGCCATGACTAAAACCACGACTGTGGCGTGCTGAAGTTAACCCATTTGCCCACGACTCATTTTTTTTTTCGCAACGAGGCAGTACTGGCACCGTGTTCGGCGAAAAAATAACGGCAAAACGCGCATTTATGTTATTTTTTTCAGGCCCGAAACTGCTCTGAACCCCAGAACCGTATCCCAGGGTTGGCTATGGTGATTGCTCAGATTCATCACGCCACAGCAGTTCAAAGCAATTACAATATAGACGTTCATTAGCTCGGATCTGTCACCGACATATTATTTGGCTCCACGGGGAGCTCTCCAGACAGCTGTCAAAGCTAGCTATCGACGCCAAGAAGGGCGTTTTACCTAACGATAACGTTTGTAATACTAAATTTGCCGACGTGTCCGTGTGCATGTCAAACGCAGTTTATGCAGCAATACGAGGAGTATTAAAGATAAGCGAGAAACAGCCGCAAAAATATCGCGAAAATCAGACGCTAGACGCAAAAATATCCCGAAAGTTGGTCGCAATAGAGGATGATTGGAGCTTTCCAGTGAATGTATCCATGGTGGTATGCTGATATCACCGACTTTTGTTTGGATGCTTGGAAATGTCCAAACCCTGCGGATCTGGGCGTCTGCAGGTTGCAAACTAAAAATAAGTCACTAACGGCTCGATTGGTTTCGAAAAAGAGTTCCTGACGCTGAGAGGCAGCCAGTGGGGGGCCTGTTGCAGAAATATGGAGTAGCTTGCAGGTTCACATGTTCAAGGGCACGCAGACAATAGAGTGGGACGAAATAGACAGCACAGCTGAATGGTATTGTCGTTCCGAAAACGGCCAGTCTAGCCGAACCGACAAAGCTTCTAGCCACGTTTTAGTGCTGGACGGGGTTTCTGGAATTTCTGGGAACAGCTCGGAGTCCTTGGCCACATTGGGGTGTTTTCCATATTTTTCAAACTACACGAATGAAGGAAAGAACGAAATAACAAGACAACCCGCCAACCACGTATAGACCGTGAGGAGACATAACAAATGGGCAAAGGGTGGGCTTACGGGCCGCCAGGCAATTTCTTCTCTATCTGACATGTGTTGCTTGCTTGGTACTGGGTGAGACTTTGGCCATCTTACAGACAGTTGAGTTATCTGACATGTGCTGAGACCTACATCTTTACAGTCAGTATCACGATTGACAAAAGATATCGGTACTAAAAGAGAAGTGGTGTCTCACTTTGACTAATGGCTCTATGGGCTAGGGAGCTTGGAGAGAGGTGGTTGTAGAGATTAAATCTGGGCGGATGCGCGGCCGTTGCGCGTTCTCCAGCGGTTTTAGCTTTGTTTTTAATTGGTGGTTTAAAAACAAATTCAATTGGCATTATTGCCTCGGCCCAGGTTTGTCAAGGGGATATGGGTTGTAACAGGGGTAACTGTGGGTGGAAAAAAACAAGAAAATTTGCTATATGATGCAACTATTTGTAGCGATATTCTACTGATATCTCACTGTTTTCATCCAATAATCTCTGCACTAGAATGCACATTTGCACTCTCCTGTTGACAAACTTTTCTTACGATCGCTGCCGAGTGGACATCTCCGAAGCAATTTGGCCCAGCGATACGCAGTGGCAATACGAGCCACAATGGACAATTATATTATACCGCGGAATACACTCGCTGCACTGGGCTAGTTTTGCAAGGGTTCAGAAACAACAATAGCCTGACAAGACGGCGTGTGTGGAGGGTTTCGTCAAAAGGTTTAATGGTGGTTTGACAATAGAGATGAGAGTATTACAGAATATTGTTCCAGGTGGATATGGGTGCTGATCAGATGAGTGGGATCGTCCGGGGGAAGATCTACACGAATGGCAGAGAATAAGATGGTCAGGGTCCTCATCGGCAGTGGGAGAAAACGCTTTCAAGTCTCGGACAGTCTTCACCCCCTCATCCCCTCTCATCTGCTTCACACACCTCGCTACCCTCGTGTTCTGAGACATGTCATTGCTGTCAGTTTAGCTGTTTGAAAAAGGCGTGATATTGGGGACGGAACAGCTTTTCACAGAGACATCGCAGAAACACGTGGAGTTGACCATTTTGCTCGTTCAGTTTTAGGGATCATATCGGTGACTTTGTATTCTTCAAAACTCGACTTTCCATCCCTCCAACCCGCCACACCACACCACCTCGCTTAGATCCGAAAAGTTTTTCATCTGTCGTCGTGTATCCCGTTTCGGCTATTTGCAGGCATTGGATGCGCCCGAGATTAACACTGGAGGATTACCTCTGTGTTTGCGGACGCCAAAGCAAGGATCGACAGTGGCCCAGAACCCTCAAAGTGGCCCCCCAATATCTTTCCTTTTTTTTTTAGTCCCACGTTCTCAAGTTCTGCAAGGCGAGGCTTCGAACTCCGAACTCCGAAAATCTTATCCTTTTACAGTACAGATATTGCGCTTCACTCTCACCCTGGACGTTAAAACACAAATGTTAAAAATATGCCACACACCAGCCCAGGATTTGCAGACAAACAAACGAGACAACCAGACAACCAGATGTCAAGCTGACTACAAGTGCCCAAACGGTGAGGTGGCAGATTGTGGGATTTACGGCGATTTTTTTTAAAAATAGCAACCCCGTTTTGCCCGAAATTGGGCGAATAAATCTTTCCAAAATCGTCCCAAAATCGTCCCAAAATCGTGACGTCATTGTGTGGGGTTTGTGTTACTGTTCTCTCACCACCCTACCATTACAAAAACCAACACATTTTTCCGTAACACATCCCCTTCGGGAAACGGAGGCCGATGAATCCCAATCGAGCCCAATTGATCCATTGAACCATTGAACCACTCATCACGTGACCTGAGCTATTTCGGGCCCCACAGCTGCCAATATTCTGTCATGTCGACACGCTAGTCTCGTTTTGGCAGGCCTCGACCCAACTCCCCGAAAAGTGCCCCGACCGGAATCCAGAGTGTAGCAATCGAACCGGCTCGACCAGACCTCTCCAACGATACCATTGTCTTTGTGTTTCCGCCGACGGTGCTGTTTCTGTCTGCTGTTCTGTGCCACGCAACTACCCTAGTGGTGACATAATATCGCAGTGGTCCGTCCAGTGGGCCAGGTACCCAGACGTACAGTTTGCCAACGTATTCGGGCTCCGGTGGGGAGAGAGGAGTGGTAGGGGATGGGTGGTTTGCTATCTATGAAGCGGCTCAAGCCGTGGAGCTGTTCGGAGAGAGGTGGAGAAGGGGATATGAGCCGGTGGTGCAACGGGTGGTGGTGGTAGGGACTAGGTGAGTACATGGTGGGATTGGAGCGGCGTTAAGGAGTCCACTAGCAAGATTGCGAGCTTTTCTGTCAAGTTTTGGGGTGCTGGGGTTGGTTCTGGTTCTGGCTCGTTTGGTCAACGTGCTGTTTCCGCTGCAATTCAACAAACACAGCTCGAACACAGCTCCTACATTCCACTGGCTAAATCGATTGCGGATATTGCCGGCACGAAGATCTTGGCCGCTCCAATATTAAACGCCAGACTGCTGGAATGCACTGTTCACCTGGGGACCGAAGGACTCATATTATGGGTCTCGAAGGGTCTCGAGGAGGGGACTTGGTGAGTACAAGTAATATTGGAGGAGAAGGGAGAAGGAACAGCCAGTGGTAGCGACAGTGGAGTCCTGGAGGTATTGATGAAGTCCTTCCTGTTGTCAGAGCTGTGTACTATGGCTATGCATGGACAGTCACACAGTCATACGGTTACACAGTGTGTCCACTGCTAGACCTTCCCTATCCCTCCACATCCTGCCTGCCATCCTATCACATGCCAATCACGTGTTTCTGGTGGTTTCACGTGTTTCTGGGTGGCCCAACATCGTCCCCGTCCTATGTACACCAATCACATGGCTGACCAAAACCTCCCTTACCCCCACGTTTGCAAGGATCGTCACTGGAATGTTTGCAACATTGGCATCCGGTTACACCTCCATCGTCGACTCCCATTGGCCGTGTCTCTCTCGCTATCTATTGTTGGGCTCGGCTAGACTCTCTGGGGTGATAATAAGGAGTGTTTGGAAGAGCCGTGAGCCAGTCACACGCCATGGCCGCCCTTCCGCAAGCCTGTCCAAGCCCTTTCACGCTGTATCCGAGCTTTGTCTTGGCTCGTCTGAAATTACATCGCCACGAAGATGCTCAGTATGGGCTGATTCGTGAGCTGCATCAGGTCTGTAAACGCAAAGCCAGGAGGTGAAGAGGTAAGCAAATATTTCAGCATCTTTGAGCAGATTCCACTCAAGGCGATTCCCCTGAGTTTTTCCTGTCTTTGATCTCATTCTTTACAACCAGCTATGATACTCGTACTCTTACAAGCTCATAAATCCATTCCGTCACACATAAAATCCATTCCGTCGCACCCCTGAAATCGGTTTTTTTCTTTTCCACCCTCCTGCTCATACACTATCGACGTATCTCACACATGCTAGCCACCCCGTATTTTCTCCGAGGCCCACCTGCTATTATCCATTTTATCCGAATATCCGTCGATTTATTTCCTTTTTCCACCGCCCAAAATATTTAATCTTAAATATCATATTTTGGTCTCGCTTGCACCCTCCGTTCTGATGCACCCTGCTGTAGCTGACGTCAGCCACGTGACCGAGTTAAACAGCAAGCCCGCCAGACAATGTGTCTTGATAATATGTGGCTAAATAATATCGGGCCCCTGGAGAGCCTGGGTCTGCTTTTGCGTTTTTTGCGTTTTGTGTTTTCCGCTGAACTTTGCGTTAATCCACTTTTCGCTTTACGTTTTCCCTAAATCCCATCTTGCATGACAGCGTCAACTCCAAAAATAAGGTTGACCCTATATCGTCACATCCGTCTGTGCCCGTGTGTGAGTGCATGCACCTGTCATGTGGGTTGGCTGGTGTAGGGGGGAGGTGGATTTTGGAAAGCGGTTTTGAGACGGGAATATGAACGATAGAAAGGAGGTGAAACGTGTGGCGTATTCTCCAGACCTCTGGCTACACGATGCATCTCTTTCCAACTTCGTAGCAGTATTTTCGACGGACTTGGCGACGAAAACATGTTTTTGTAGCCAAAAATGACCGCAGAGAAAGATCGAAAAGAGCTATGGGCTCAGACACACTGGAAACCGATTGAGAACACCCCGGGCAACAAATAGACACCGGTATCTCCTGTCTACTGCGAAAATCGCCACCGTAGAGTCCTTTGAAAACCCCCACTCAAAAATAGAGTTGCAGAGCAAATTCTTAGAGGTGCCTTAGAGTGGTCAATATTGCAGGTATGAAAATTCTGAGAGCTTTGTGGGAATGCCTAGGCTCCGGGCTATCACGTGATATGCCTATCATTCGTGTTAACCACCTTCTGACCACCCTAAAACACCTCTACCAGAGCCACATGGTGCAGCTGCACGAGATGCACAAGGGCAATATTATCGTGGACTTGAAAACGCAAAGTCAAAACTCTAATCCTAGTCTATATATCAACTCTCCTTCACCTGGCCTCACTACAAGTACGACGTCTTACCCACGACATTTCCAACCTTTTCATTCCAGCAACAACCCCACCATACTCGTGTCGTGCCCATCACCCATACTCTTGTCGTGACCACACCGTCTCCGTCGTGACCACACCGTCTCCGTCGTGACCACACCCACAACTACACCCACACACCACACCACACCCACACCCACACCACACCCACACCACACCAACATGGACAAGAAACGAAGCAAAAAGTCGACTCTGACGCAGCAGCAGCGCAACAACAAACGCCAGCGCGCCAACGCCCAGCAATTGGACGTTTTGCGGCTCGAATACCGGCTTTGTGCCACTCCTGATGCCGCCACACGACGTCGTATCAGCGCTCTGATCGATATGACCGAGCGGAGCGTTCAGATTTGGTTCCAAAACACTCGGGCCAAGCAGAAGAAGGCCCAGCGGGGGGGCAAGGAGTCACGTGAGGAGAATGACGAGTTTGGACTGGGAATTGACGGATATGAGGGTATGTCGAGTTTGGGGGGTGACGTAAGCATGTCTGCTGACGTGAGCATGTCTGCTGACGTAAGCATGATGGGCGGCGCCAGCTCCTCCTCCCACGTGACCAAAATGTCCGTCGACGTGTCCAACAGCTCTGCTCACGTGACCTCCGACGACCCAATCACACCCATCACCAACAGCCACCACATGCTGGCGACCCCTCCCACATCCTCGTCGCAGCACGTGACTTCTCACGTGACCTCATCCGACTCCCCCAGCTTCTCTCCTCTCGGACACGTGACCCCAAACCTCACCCCCACAACCCCGCATCACGTGGCTCTCCCACCCATCTTCTTCCCCACCCTTTCTCTCACCATTGGAAACTGGCGACGTCTTTCACCCCAACTATCTCTGGCCTACTATCCTTCTACAGACATCATGTCGTATCACATGACCTCGGACAAGACGCAGTTTCGAATGCAGTTTCCATTTTCGGCCATTGACGAAATCCACGTGAGCAGAAACCCCAATGATACGCTAGGAGCTCTTAATCTGACCTTGACTGCTGCTCCGAGCTTTTCAATCCAGACTCCAAAGGCCCCAGGACGATGGGTAGCATGCCATGACTTTTCAGAGGGCAAGCAGGCGAGTCACGTGACGACCCATATCTGTAACGGCCCCGCTACAGTCTTGCAGCAGCAGTTGTCTCGTGTGTTTGCCCTGAGAAGTGGTCGTGTGAGAATGAACAGTGTGGGTCACAGTCAGCAGATGGGGTCGGTGCATCACGTGACCCAGATGAGCCCTGTGAGCGATCACGTGAGTCAGATGAGCCCCGTGAGCGATCACGTGGGCCACAGCCACATGAGCCCGGTCAGCGATCATGTGACCCATGTTGCCGATATGATCACGGCCGGAATCACCTCGATCGACACCTCCAACCACATGGTGTCCAGTCACGTGGGCGATTTCCCGCTGGCGGACCATGTGGCTGATCACGTGACCTCCAACGACCTCCTGACCGCCAGCCACGTGGTTTCGGAACACGTGACCACCAACCTCACCTCGTCCAATCTCGGAAACGTGACGCCAGGACACACTACACCTGTTCTGGGCGACTGATTCGATCTCGGCAACGTGGCGGAACTCGAGCAGCTCGTGAACGTTGCGCATCTTCTGCCTAACCACGTTACCGAGGACGAGCTCGACTCCAACTGCCACATGATCTCCTCCAACGCCTTTACTCTGGACCCGTCCACTCCTCTGAGTCCCTTTTCCGGTACCCTCGATTACCTGGAGTATTACTAGAAGGGGAGGTCATACTTGGACACTTACTAATCACTTACTTGGTCGAAGACTTGGTCGAAAGACTTGGTCGAAAGACCGCCTATTTATTGCCTTGTGCCTATACATTCTTTACCTTACACTATGGACGGAAGCGAGAGGCAGTATGTCTCGAGCGGACAACATCCTGTTGTATTCTGTTGTATCAGACAGATTGATTGTAGTACTGTAGTGTAGTGTACGAGTAGAAATGTTGGTGTAAATTTTTGTAGGAAATTTTTAGTCTTGTTTTTTTTTTTTTTTTTTTTTTTTTTTTTTTTTTTTTTTTTTTTTTTTTTTTTTTTTTTTTTTTTTTTTTTTTTTTTTTTTTTTTTTTTTTTTTTTTTTTTTTTTTTTTTTTTTTTTTTTTTTTTTTTTTTTTTTTTTTTTTTTTTTTTTTTTTTTTTTTTTTTTTTTTTTTTTTTTTTTTTTTTTTTTTTTTTTTTTTTTTTTTTTTTTTTTTTTTTTTTTTTTTTTTTTTTTTTTTTTTTTTTTTTTTTTTTTTTTTTTTTTTTTTTTTTTTTTTTTTTTTTTTTTTTTTTTTTTTTTTTTTTTTTTTTTTTTTTTTTTTTTTTTTTTTTTTTTTTTTTTTTTTTTTTTTTTTTTTTTTTTTTTTTTTTTTTTTTTTTTTTTTTTTTTTTTTTTTTTTTTTTTTTTTTTTTTTTTTTTTTTTTTTTTTTTTTTTTTTTTTTTTTTTTTTTTTTTTTTTTTTTTTTTTTTTTTTTTTTTTTTTTTTTTTTTTTTTTTTTTTTTTTTTTTTTTTTTTTTTTTTTTTTTTTTTTTTTTTTTTTTTTTTTTTTTTTTTTTTTTTTTTTTTTTTTTTTTTTTTTTTTTTTTTTTTTTTTTTTTTTTTTTTTTTTTTTTTTTTTTTTTTTTTTTTTTTTTTTTTTTTTTTTTTTTTTTTTTTTTTTTTTTTTTTTTTTTTTTTTTTTTTTTTTTTTTTTTTTTTTTTTTTTTTTTTTTTTTTTTTTTTTTTTTTTTTTTTTTTTTTTTTTTTTTTTTTTTTTTTTTTTTTTTTTTTTTTTTTTTTTTTTTTTTTTTTTTTTTTTTTTTTTTTTTTTTTTTTTTTTTTTTTTTTTTTTTTTTTTTTTTTTTTTTTTTTTTTTTTTTTTTTTTTTTTTTTTTCTCGTCAAATTTCAAAATCCATTCGGTTCATATGCTTCAAATACGCAAAGCGCGGGTATGCAGTTTCATTAATTCTACCCGTCGAAATCATGCATGTTGGCGGATTACTGGGGGTGCAAAAAGGGGCTTTGGAAGGTGGTACGAGTACGATACTCAGGCTGATTTGACAGGGTGTTGGCAGGCACAAAAAGACAAGATACATCAGAGGATAGGTCGGTTAGAAGCACTGATTGGGGCTGGTTTTGACACAGAACGATTTTCAGACTTTGGCAGTTTGAAGGTGTATTTGGGGGTGTCTATTTACGATGGTATGAATCAACTTGGCACCTTGTACGAGCTGTACGTAACTACAGTATCACAGTCCATTGATGTTGAAACTACATTAGACGGTAGGGTGGTATCTGTGGCACTGCTGGTGGTTGAATGATGTCGGTCTATGTGGAATCTTGATGAATGGACTAGTGCCTACCCTTCTGGTGGCATTGCTATATGAACGGTGCCCTATAAACTACTGTAGCTACGGCTAATATCAATAATGATACATATGGTTTTCAACTAAACATCCTAACACACACCATTGAGGTGCTCTGACTCGAGATAATATTGCAAACCCTCAAAGACCCGTCAGATGTGATACGGCTGAGTGAGCTGTGGTTTTCGTACCGATCTGTTAATGATTGGTATGCTGGCTGACTGACTGACTGCCTTCATTAACATATCGGAATGTCCACGTTGTGAGCATGTTTGTTGACTGAGTGACTGCTTGTTGAAAAGCCCACAGACTGACTGGCAGACACTGTTCGTCGACTGACTTACTGTATACTTGTTGATTGGCTGAAGACCGAGTGCTTGATGACTGTTGTATTGACTTACTGACTGATTGACTGACTGATTGACTGACTGACTGACTGTTTCTCGTCTGTTTTATTGATTGACTGATAGACAGAAAATCTGACAGACTGACTAGCTATATGCTGACTTGATGGTGGCACAATATTGTAGACTTAATACAACCATTGCAGTAGGTCTAGACTTGGGACATTATCATTAGCTACTCCTTCAATTCCTCCACCTGCCATGATCCGTTGCTGGGCTACCACTACAACCTCTGATAGGCCACCCAAACTCCTCTGATAGGTTCTAATCACCTCTGTTGCTATAATAACCGCCATGAAACCATCTGACACTTTCACATGGCCCAGATAATACTCGTCCGAGTCACATTACCTCAGATTGTAGTCTAGATCTCTCACAAGGTCCGTCCACGACTTGCAGCTGAAGTCTCAGATCAAGGTTGCACATTCTGATACCACTTTTGATACGACTGCTTGGGGGGCTCGTAAAAAATGCATGGCTGCTGCCTGTGCTGCCCATATTGCTTCGGATATTGCTGCCGAATGCGCCAATCACGGCTCGGGGCTGCTTGGATGTACGAGTACCCCAGACCAGACGGCTCTGTTATTGCGTCCGAGCTGTGCAGCCTGAGTCTTGCGTGCGCGTTACAGACGTGAATAATATCAGCACTCGCGTCTTGTTAGTCTTGGTATTGGCGGCTTGTATTGGAGTGTTATTACAGGGAGGCTCTGTTTTTCAGCTTCCGAATCCGATAGATTGTTTCTAGGCAGTTCTGATCTTCATTCTTAGCTTTGAAAAGTTGTGCCAACTGTACAGGTCAGATCAGACTTTGGCAACTTTTTCCAGTTCATTTTTCTCGGTTTTCTCGTTTTTCTCATTTTTCTCTTCTTCCTGTGGGGTAGACAGCAGTACATGCCGAGAACCGAGGATGCACCGAGCGCGATAGGAGGTATTACTCTCGGTAACCTACATACGGTACGGAGGCTGAGCCTTTCAGGGTGCAATACGTACAGTAATACCCGCGGAGATCGCCACAATGAAATCTCTCCAGGACAATGGTTTTTTTTATGCCGTTTTTTTGCAATACCTAAAGCTTAACTGTATTAACTGCATTACAGTACCGGTAGTAAAAAAATTGGAAAAATCGGCCAAAAATACATGACCGTTACAAAGACTCACAAAGGTGGGATTTACAAAGCCTACAAAAAGGTGGTATTCTACAGTACAGACAATAGTGGATATTTTCGGCAGCTGTTCGGGAGAGCAAATTATTGTGGGGAAAGTCGCGTGATATTTTGCACCGGTCACGTGACCAGGCCGTGCACAATAGGCGGTGATACTACTCAAACAGCTAGCCAGTACTTTGAAACTCGCTACTGTACTGCACTCCACCACAACTAGCCTCGGCTACAACTTCTAGACAGGGCAATTCGATTTCTCAAACAAACATGTTTACGGTTTTCGAACACGGTTTTCAAACACCGTTGCGCTTCAATACTGGCCCTGTACCTGACGTCATTTTTCTTTTCAACTGTGAGGGGTACGTTTCCATTGTGTAGATGGCAGAGATCAGGTCATTTTCTCCGCACTTGGTGGTGGTGCAAGTGGTGAAAATGGGAGGTGGTTCTGAGGGGGTATAATAGACGGGAAAGGGTTGAAAAGGACATAGATGGAGTCACTTAACCCAGGGCTACCGAAGACACCAATCAGATTGTTGCTAGCTCAACTACCACCCCGTCCAGAGCTCTCTACTCACTCCAACAAAGCCAAAGGCTAAACCGTGATACGACAGAGAAGTGGAGGCGGAGACAGTTGTGCAGTAAAAATGTGGCTGGTGGCCGATACAAGGGTGTTCTTGGTATCCCCAGCTTTGTATTGTTCTCCCGAGTAAGTCTGGACTGTCCTTTTGCGAATTGGAGCAGTTTTCGGCAAGTTGAGAGTTGACAAAGAGCAAACCGAACATGGACAGAAAACAGCAAAGCCGAGCTGGAACATGAAGCGCCGAGTTGCTATTGTTACCAGTTCAGGGGACGTTTGCTGTGTCTGTATTGGTTTTGTTCTGAGATATCTAGCACCATTTAGGTTGTCAGGAAGTACACCATTAGTGTCGGTGCAACACAGCTAGAGAGTTGTTTGGACATTCATTCGATAGCTCTCGGTATGCTGATTCCACTGATGCTACGTTCATATCTCTACAACCCCCTCCACCACCACTAGAACCACCTCCCCAGCTCTCTGTCAAACTTTGACGGATAACCGTCTTATGAAACTCTGATGCTAATTTTGGCGCGGGAAAAGCTGCTCTGTCTGAAATACGAGACGTGCCACAAGAGAAGCAAAAAGTGGCGGAAAACGTCGCCGAAAACGCACTAAAAGGTGTGGAAACACGCACTCGCGTCTGGTGCCGTGCGCGGCATATCACGTGTCGCAGCAGTGTTCGTAAATGTGTCTGGACTGATGTACATATTCTAACCAACTTGTCAACTTGTCAACGTTAACAATGCCAGACATATCTCCCTCCAAAGTAAGCCAAACAGCTAAACTGTGATTGGCCAGAGTTTTTGTCGCCTTCGGCTCGGAATTATTTACCCAACGGATTTTAATATCCGCCATTCAGTTACCCTGAAGCGTGGGGGCGTGGGGGGCCTTTGTCGTGGCCTTGTAGCCTTGTAGGGGACTGTTTGTCCTGTAAAATATGGTGCAGGGATGTAACAAACCAAGGGTCACAAGGAGCAGCCCCAGATGACGTCACGGATTGGTCATGGGAAGGATACCTGGTGTTTGTGGCATGTGTGGCAGTATCTGGAATCCATCCCTTGATTCTTCAAACCCATACAATCGTTTGTGTCAGCTCCACATGACGGTAGAAATCGCCACCCTGCTCAGCTGATCCTTATGCAGGGACGCAATGCACTGCGTTTCGCGCATAGAGTTTAATGGCACGGCTGTGGGGTAAGGGGTTGGAGACGCTTAGTAGGGGGTGTGGTGGCGGTAGATGGATTTGGAGAGTAGCTTTGGACTCGTCCAGTTACGACGACTCGAATGGTACCACTTTCATCTCCCTAGCACAACTATCCACCCCTCCATCTCCAGCGCCAAGCACTTTGTCGCGAAAACTGCAGCAGCTGACGCGTCCCGTGCAGCAATATTGAGAGCACCAAAACGAGCCCTACCAGATGTCAAACTACAAGTACAAGCCCATACGTCCTCTCGGAGAGTCGGAGATGTGCCTGTCGACAGGATTCGCTCGCACAGTGGATCTTTGCTGTGGATGTGACCAGGCAAGATCCAGGTCCGTGTCGGTAGGAGGGTGACCGGGGTTTCTTTGTGACTCAAACGGACAAGAGAGACTGCGTGCCCAGACGGCCATGGGGTAGAATATTTGGGCACAAAAGGCTCCGGCACCGAGGTCTCAGTGCAGCTCTTTGTGGCACCAGCCGGAATCGAACCTTGAATGAGAGGTGTGTTGGCAAGTAGTTATGGTGGATAGGGGATGGTAGGGGAGAGGTGAGAGAAGAATGGGAGAATGATTGGTCAGGTGCTAGGGATGGGGGATCGATCAAGTTCGGAGCTCTGGAGTGTTTGAGTCCACTGTCAACTTCTTGGTCTGTTCTTCAGCACTGTCATCACCCTTCAAGAATTCTCCTGACGTAGAGAACCAACTAACATTTTGATGTTTAGCTACTCGTACTGTTATGAAGTCAGCAAGCTCATGATCAGTTGGAGTTTGGAGTCACTGTAGTACGCTCAATTCACCTAATGTTCTTGTTTTGGAAGAAATCGTAGTCTCCAGGAAGACATCCACACCCGTAAACTGTGGAGAGTGTGATCCTAGCTATTCTCATCTTGCTTTTGTACAGCTATGGAGACCAGATTTTTATGGAGTTTTAGAGCTGGTTCTGGAAAGTAGACTGAGATTCGCCATGTATCCATATCTCATCGACTCCATCTTCTACATAGACCTATACGTTCTTTTCATACAGAGGTACGGGACTGTACTCAAACACACTGTGTTCATGCGAAAGAGCTCTAGAGTACCAATGACACCAGACCTTCTGTAGTCTGTTGCAGGGATAGCTCACGTGATGTATTTTGGCCTGTCACCAACACACTGCCTTCAAAAAATCTGGTTGCTCATTTCACCTAATGAGCTTGTCACTGAAGACTTCTCTGATTCTCTGATTCCAAAGACGTCATCACAACCCACAGCATCATTATCGATATGAGAGAAACAGTGATTTGGCATGTCGTAGAAACCGCCAAAATGTTTCAAAGAAAACAAGTGCTTTAATTTACTCCACGACGAATACCGTAGATTATTCCACCACCAGCACTGTACCTTGAGTCTCGCCCTAGAAGGACTAAACCTCATCAGTGACAACTGCATTCTCTGTAAAAAATTCTAAGGTTAGCCGTAGTCTGAATAACACAATCTGCTCAATTGGTCCAATTGATCCTAGTTAATACACATCCGACTGTTGTTGTGCCTGTTGCTGTTGTAGTTGTATGTTTTCGGTGCTCTTCAGAGCCGCCTCCATTTCCCTCATCTCTTCAACTATAGCTCTAACTAAACTCCCTCTTTTTACACAGCACAACCAACAAAACGTTAATATCAATCCCGACTAAGAAGCCATCTTATTCACCCCATTTTCATCCCACAAACAAGCAAATTACACGAGCACATTCCCCTCCTTCTCAGCTCCATTTACAGCCCAGTAACCACTTCCATAACTCCCCAATCGAGCTATCCACGGTCCTTGCCAAAATCTTGCCAAAAACATCTCCTGCAAAAACCCCACACTTATCCACATGTCCCAAGCAGCCATTCCACATGGTGCATTGCGTGGTACGAGTTGATCGACAAAACAGAGCAGATCAAGGGCTGAGTTTCTGGTCGCATAAAACGCGACAACGACCACTCACGTGACCACCACCAAACCCGTCACGTGACCACGGTACTCAACCCGTCACATGACCACCGCCTTTATGCCTTTTGCCCTTTTCTCGTCCTCAGCCCCATTTCGTAACTTTCCGGAGGAAAATAATATCTGCAATATTGGCCCTGGCAAATAATAAAGTGCAGATAATAATGTCGATATTGGAAAGAGTGGGCTGGGGGAGCGGCAAAAGAGCCCGGTCGGTGTACAGGGGTGTTTTAGGTGTTGGATTTGAAAAAAAAGGACACTGTTTGAAAGCTGCGGTTGAGAGGATTCTAATGGTGGTTTCTGATTGGCGATAGCAGTACTCTAGCGCCGGTTGGAGGAGAGTGCTCAAGGTGTCTTTTTTCAAGTCCAAAATATAAAGTCCTGAGGCAGGTGTCAAAGTGCGTCTAGGGAGTATCAAAGCAGCACTTTTTAGCGCCTGCTGTTGGACCCTTCCGGATGGGAGAAAAGTTTGGAAACGGGTTGGAAACGGGTGTTGCGAGGATTCTGAGGCATTTCGGTCGTTTTGCGACATTTTCCATGGTTTTCTTGGGCGTCTTGGTGGCCTTTTTTTGCGGCTGTTTTTACGCGCAATTTCAAGCCTTTTTTTCCATGTCTTTGTTTTAGAAAGAGCGATGGCCATCTCTTGATAGTTGACTGGAAACAGACCTTGTTCTACTGGTAGCTTTAGTTGGTTTAGCCGCCATTGTATTTGCCGATCTGAGACAGTGGCAGCTTTGTGCAGCCCTACTTGTAGACGAGGCATGGCGTCAGGATGTCAACCATGTCCTTGTTAAAAACATCACCATAGTTTGGTGGAGGGGTTTAAGGCTGAGAGTCTAAGTATATACCTCGTCTCAGTTGGGAGGTTAGACAGGGTGTGTAGTTGAAGCCAAAAAAGAAAATAGTCTATAGCTAGTGTTTGTCACCGTAAGACGTATACGAAGCAGCCATGGTGATGCCTGGAAAAAAGCGAGCCAGTCGAAAAAAGCACATCGCGACCACTTCAGGACAACATTAGCGAGGCAGGTCGTGCATCCCAGACGCGGTTGCCATCGCTAGTACATTTTCGGCGGTAAATCTGGGGTGCAAGGACAGCCTAACGGATTGATAAAAGATGAGTGATAGAAGAGTCGAGATATCGTCGAGTTGTCGAAGATAGCAAAATGGTTTTAGCCGCCGGGCTAAGATGAGATTTGTAAGCAGATGACGACGTAGAGAGGTCTTGGCAGAGGTGGCTCTGGGGGTAGTTCTTTTGGTACTGGTAGGTCCAAGGACAGCTCTTGGTCACAGTGCTCCACACAAAGGCCTTACCAACAACAGACCTGGCATGAGTCTAGCAGATTACAGATTGGGAAATATCTAGTCGTAATATTCCGTTCACACTAGAAAAATTTGTTTCTAGACAAGCTGGCTGACCACATCAATCCGGAAGTCTTCGATCGGTGATGGCTGCCACGGAACTGGTCCGTTGACCTATAGGGGCAGTGCCTTAGTCTTAGTGGTCGTTCTGGTGGTCGTTCTGGTGGTCGTTCTGGTGGCCGTTCTGGTGGTCGTTCTGGTGGTCGTTCTCTGGTGTCTCACCGTTAGTCTAGATGGAGCAGGATAAATAGCACGACTTTGGCTGTTAGTGTCAGCGCGGCTCTGTATCGTCACGTCAGTACATGAACATGTAGCAGCACGTCAATGTCAATATTCCATGTCACCAGACTGACTGGTAGTCGTTTGTACTACTGTAGTAATGCTCTGTCACTGTAAGGGCAATGTCACAGAGTGTATCGAAAACGTCAACAACGCAAGGGCAGCTACGCGAGCGCACGTCACATCAGCAAAAGTGCACGTCACGTCAGAGCGTAGCTACTGTAAGACAGACGTCAAAACCAAAACCCCACGACGTCTTTTTTACCCCAGATATTATGTTGAGTGAAGTCGTTGGGGTTCGAGAGGGGTTGTAAGGCGGAGGAGAGTGATCAAGGTCGGTGTTCACTTGTAGAGACACAGATGTTTGGATCATGTGGCAGGCTCATTGAACCTCTATACTGTTGAGTAATAGTACAGTACCTAAACATTGGTTTCGTGCCATCCTAGGTACTGTAAATAGTTTCATAGCTTGTCAGGTCATCTCAGACGGTTCTTGAAAAGTCTAGCTATAATACTGTACAGTACTCGTCTGTCTGCAGAGTCTTGAGCTATCTGAGAGACACTGACTTGCAAGTTACAGTACAGTACATGCTTCAGGCAAAGCTACATCATTAGTCGGGTAAAATACTGTAGTTTATGTATATATCCATTTTGCTGACATCAATTTCACGAATGAAGATTGCCGAATACAACAGGCAATATGACTAAGACTGGTTTCCGTCCACTCCATGTTATTCACTAATCCTGAAACAGTTGGTTCGTTGAAAGATGGACTCTTAATAGTTCATTTTGAATCACTTATTTATTTGTTTGTCATCCATTCGCTCTTGTAACAATAAATGGACATTATTTCTATACACTTCATTTCCTACCATCCTACAATTCTCTCTCCTAGCCTTTGATACTCTAGAGAACACAACAGTCTTAATCGACCAGCTTCAAATGACTAACAAAACATCACTAATAGTCAACGGGTGGTTGTAGTTCAAAGCTGCAGCTTTATAGCAGTCTTCCTTGCACAAGACCTCTCTATTCCCTGTTACTTTCTTGGCCCTATAAACCAGTACACTTCTAACCTCCTTATTTCTCGTTGGCTCCACAAGGACACTCCATGAGGTCCACGCTCGGACAAGAATATAGGATTATCAATATCAATAACGCCATGTGGTTTTGGTCTATAGCAGCTCCTTAGCTTCGCTTGGCGATATTAGTGTTGCTGTTAGTGTTGGTGCTACTGTAGTTAGCGTAGACTGTTAGCGTTGGTAGACTCAACAGACTAGAACTAGCTACCGGTTCGAAGAGAATCTCCATAGCCAGTATCAAATCTGCTATTACCCTAGTCATCACCTTTTCCCCACAACCTACCAGAATTTACGTGACACTGCATCAATCAATCACATCTACAATCTGTTCTCTTGCCCACCCTCCACCCTCCACCCTCCACCCTCCACCCAATCCGGAACGTCATGCACAGGATTACGTGAGCTTTTCCGGAGACGGAGTCCGCGATACAAACTCGCGAAGAGACGTTGCCGTAGATCGGAGCTTAACAGTATGCCGTTGATCCGGGCAGATCCGGGGTGGACGTTGGTACAGTAGACGATGTGACAGGTATTGGACAGTTCAAATATTGTCTGTCTGAGAAAAGAACCAGTTTCCGTTTTGACCTATTTCGCTCTCGCTAAACACCCTGCTTATAATTACTGCCTATAATTACGGCTATTACAGACCCTACATACTCTATATTAACTGCACCCCTTGCCCCCCACTCTCGTTTCAGATGGCCCTGCTTTTCTTGCTTTTATTCCCATCTTCCGGATTAGTCCTCCCAGCCAATCGTCGACAAAAGAAAAGATAATAAATCGGGACGGGGCGCCTCTCATCTGCACAATCCACCCTGACCGGGACATAAACACGGACAAGTGGGTTGAACAAGCACGTTTCATCTTCCGGATTTGTGTCCTAGAATTTAGAGCTGGTTGTGAGCTTGGACTGAATATGTTCGTCAGATTGACGTCTTCAAGTGCCTGGCGATTTCTCCTGACTGACGTTTTTGCCTGACGCTTGGAGCTGTCTCCACGATCCGACGATTCGTACAACCAACACTACAGCACAAGTACATACAGTAGACCTCGCTACCTTGCTAGACCTCGCTAGACCTCGCTTAAGTACCAACTACTGTACGGGTAGTGCGCCTATAGCTTCGTTGACGCACTTCAAGTCGCTATGACGTCAGTGTCTGGGTATTGCCTTGTACGTATAACAGAATCCATACAAGCACCCAGTATAGGTACACACCCCCCCCCCCCCCCCCCCCCCCCCCCCAACGATGATCGGAGACAACCAAATTAGCCAGGTGGGAGCCTTACAGCACCGGTTCCCCAAACTTCACAATCCCTACTTGACAGCGGCCGTGGCCACCATGGGTGGTCTGCTTTTCGGCTTCGATATCTCTTCTGTTTCTGCCTTTGTCGACACCAAGCCTTACAAGGAGTACTTTGGGTACCCCACTTCCATCCAACAGGGAGGTATCACTGCCTCCATGGCCGGTGGTTCTTTCCTGTCCTCTCTTGTTGCCGGATGGATCTCTGATCGACTCGGAAGACGATTCAGTATCCACTTTGCTTCCTTCTGGTGGGTTGTTGGTGCTGCCATTCAATCTTCCGCCCAGAACAAGGGTCAGCTGATCGCCGGCCGATTGATTTCCGGTCTTGGAATCGGCATTGGTTCTTCCGTTATCCCCGTCTACATTTCTGAGCTGTCTCCCAAGAAGATTCGAGGTCGACTTGTCGGTCTGTTTCAGTGGGCCGTCACCTGGGGTATCCTCATTATGTTCTACATTTCTTTCGGTCTCAGTAACATCCATGGAGTCGCTGGATTCCGAGTCGCTTGGGGTCTGCAGATCATTCCCGGTCTGCTCATGTCTCTAG
>ULGY01000004.1:1106462-1121516 GCA_900519085.1 Yarrowia deformans | reverse complement strand
CCCCCCCCCACAGCACCCGGTAAACCTGCTACAACGCACACCCTCCGTCAATGCAACCCTGTCCCCATCCATCGGCACGCCGATCGTACCCCACGGATCCACATAAACTCTGGAGCCGCGTGCTAGCGTGAACGTTACGTCATGGTGAAACGACCCAAAGATACGAGCCGGATTGGGTGGGGGGGTTGGAGGAGAGTCTTTGACAGCTTTGTTGGAGGGCGGTTTTATTACGTAGAAAGACGTCCTCAGTCCTTGTTTGTTCACAAGCTTTTGTCAACACTCTTGTCTACACTCTTGTCTGTCTGTCTGTTGTTTGTCTGCCTACTGTTGGACACCTACTTCGTTGTACCCAAACCACGATTGGCTCTGACGATAGACAGACTCTGACGCTCGGTGGATCTCCAATCGGCAAAGCTAACCGGACTGTGTCGGGCTTGTCCGACCGATACGAACCAATTACTCAGCAGAATGGGGTCTACAGGCTTGTGGTGGTTTTTGGCGGCCAAAGGAGAACAGCCGACGGTGACATATGGTGACACACTGACAGCTCGGGATTATTATGGCCTGATCGTCCCGCCGGTCAGTAGTGCAATAATACCCTCCTGTTAGTGTAAGGGTCTGTGCTAGTATGGTGGGAGTGGAATGCTTTAGTTGTAGTGCTATGGATGGGCTATGGCTTTGCTAAGGATGAGCTATAGCGCTACAGTATAGTAGTCTCAGTGATCAGTAGTTTAGCAGTAAAGTAGGGTAGTAAGGCTGAACTACTGTACTTGTACTTGTGGCATCACTCCTGGTAACTACGGCAACATCCAAGCCAGTATCGGTCTTACCACATCGTTTGCTAGGCCGGTACCTAATCAGGTACGAGCTAATGTTTGATCGGCGGCTAAGCACTCCTCCAGGAACAGAATGATGTCCACTTATGACCTTCGGGACGTGGTTTCCGCCCTGGCTGGATAATATCACTCCATCAACACACCACCAGTAGCCCGATTGGGCTCGTTATTATGACTGTTTGGGGTTCCTTGGGGCAGTTCCTTGTGGCGGTTTTGCCGTCCAAACATATTATGGCCGTCCGTAGCTTCTTATTATGTCTGATATGGGCCTACCCGATAATATACGGTACAAGTAAGTACCCTTGGTATGTTTTTCTAGTAGGGTAGCAGTCTGAGAGTATCGCAAAAATGCAACCAAAGCACATGACCGAACCTCCTGTATTTATATCCACGGAGCCAAGCTCAGCCACCTGAGACATGGCTTTAGGGAAGGACCTGGCGAGAGGCTGATAATAATAAGTAGAAAAGAGGTTGTGCAGAGACAAGCGGATACGAGGTGGCTGAGGCAAGCAAAAGCAAAGGGCAAAAGCAAAGGGCAAAAAAAAAACGTCAAAAGCAGTTCTGTCTGACAAAGGCCAAAATCTATTGCTGTAGGCATTGTGAGCTGTCTGAGAATATCGCTTTGTACGGTTCCCTGTCTGAGCATGTGGCGTGTACGGCTCTCCTTAAAGAACCATTGTATGGATGAACTGAGGGCTGAGTTTGGTCATCAGGATGATTCTCTGTTCTTGGAGGTACCCCAAAGTTCCAAACAGAGTACTGTACTACTGTCTATCAAGTCCACCAATGCTGGTGCTGTACATACTGTAGCCTGTTCAGCGTGCCTCTACAAAAACACAAGTGGCATCCTTCTACTGTATCTCCTATACTCCCACAAACACCACCTCTACCACTCCTCCACCCACTCGCCCCACATCTCAACCTTGCAGGGTTACAGTTTGATTGCCTATCGACGTAGGGTCCGAATCGAAAAAAACGAAGATTGCTTATCGGATACGGGAGGGTTGAGGACAGAACCGTCTACAGTGGTCGGAACAAAAATCAGACTTGATGGAAGTAGTTCACGTGACCAATTGACCTATTCCCTACCGTTTCCCCACCTCTAACCCCCCTTTCCAGCCCACTCCGGCTCCGATTGGCTGTTATCGTGCATGGATAACGCAGTCATGGGACAGATCCCTGGGCCGTGTCTTGACCTTGTCTGAGCCTAGACAAGAGCCAGAGACAGTTGAGATAGACACAAGCAAGACACAAACCTGGCAGACAACCGAGTTTATACCCAACAACTCAGTCTCACGAACAAGCAACTCCCCCGCATAATATGGCGCAATTGAGGCCAAAACTACTCCAAACGATCGATTGACAAAGTCGTCTCGTTGGTGTCATTCGCGTTTGTGTAACATCTCGTTAAGTGCCACGGCCATCAAACACAGACACTCACTGGTACAGCCCTCAGGGCTCAGCACCCTTGCACTGTCTCACGTTATTTTTAGAGCCAGAGCCAAATGTGAAACCCCATGTAATATCGTCAGCGTGCAGGAAATACTGGTCACGTGACGTCAGGTGATGTGAGACACCACGTGGGGCAACCAACTCAGTCTGGTGTTGGATATGTGATTGAGGTTGTCAAGTATTGTCTGGTCTAGTTGAAGGTGTAGGTAAGGTTTCAAACGATTAGTCCAAGTGTAGGTCAAGAAAGTGAGGTAGCTTTAAGTAACATTCATTCAATGCTAGAGATACTCCAAAAACTACTTTCTATGGATGCAAACTGTTTAGGTCACGTGAAAAGATCCCCACAGCTTCCAAGTTCAAAGAAAAGTACCGATTAACAGTCCAAATCTGTCTCTTCAATGTAAAAGCTCTCAATGGCACAAGTGTCTGACTAAGCTACCTAATCCTCATCCCATGAACACAAAACTAGATTCATCAGATTTGTCTTTTTTTTTTCCATTCACCCACACTACTTCAAAACTTTTCAGCTCCTTATATCACTTGGCTATCTTTACTTGTCCTTTTCACCTCAACTAATAGTTACACATTGTCCCCCCTCTCCCAACTAAATCTGTTACCAACCACCCATAGCTTAAATATTTTCGGACACCACCACACCCGGAAACGCACTTCACAGCCCGCAAAACTTCTCCAAACCTGCACGTGACGACGGCATTCGAATCTCCACATCGACTTTCCTCACACCCCAACTTCTCAGCCCGCTCCGCTCCCTCCTCATCGCACAATACACATTTCAAACCTAATCAATGCATCACCACGTTTCTTACTCCACATGAAACTGATCAGAGGGCTGAAAAAGTCGATCAAACGCAGCAGACAGATCAAACACCATCAGCACGCCAATGTCAGCAAACTAAGCGGGGTGACAAAGTTACAACTCTTCCGACTACTCGATCTGGAAGCTTTTCAGGCTCTCAGTCAAACATGCTCGACTCTCCACTCTTTCTGGAGAGCTCTAGATGAGTCAGTGGTGAAGGAAAAAGTGAGAGATCGTGTTCCATGGATCGTCACAAACGAATCGGAAACATATCTATGATCTTGGAACCTTTGTGCCAAAGTTGTGGTTTCCAGATCACGAAAAAGTCTTGATTGAAAGTGTGAGGACTGACTGGAAACTTGTCAACGATATCAGAGCTACTACGGGTGGTGAAATTGATGTGCAAAGGTGTCAGTCTTCTACAACCGAAGATGATTCGTTTAGAATCAGAAGAATGGTCACTTCTGGCAGTCCTATATTTGCAGAGGTGGATGTTCCTGTCCAACACGCTGATATCAAAGTGAGAGTTCTGACGGAGATTTAATCTACACTCTTGGTTTTAATACAATCACAATCAATTAAATGGCAACTAACGTTCCCAATCGAGAGGTCTTGAATATCTTCCATAAAGTGGTCAATTTCCGGTTACCTTTCAATTGGGACTTACTACACGATATAAAATCATCTGCCGGTAGGGTAATCTAAACACCAGCCACCTCCTGCATAGCTTAGTCAGGCAACCTTCTTAGTCGCTGGCATAGCAGGATATCCCTTTACTCATAGTAATTCCAACAGAGAGAAATGAATGTGGTGATTAATCGGGAACAGAAAGAGCTGTTTCACGTCGAGAAGAAGTTGAACGATACACAAAGTGAGTCGCATGATATACCCAAGTCACGTGACCCACTTTCCTCCACACCCATGCCCTCTGTATACCTCCTGAACAATCTCAAAACGGACATCTATATCAAAGACATGAACAACAACCTTCTCCTGCTTCGAACCAACAACAAAACAGACTGTATTGTTCACAAAGACATTTGTTTACAAAACTCTGAAGGAAACTACATTGTTGATGAACATTTGATGACTTTATCAAGCCTCAGAAATGGTATGGAAAGACCCACCTTACTCTTCTACCTGGAGATATGCGAGCTCTCATGGTCAAGATCATTGAAGAGGAAAATCGAGACAAGTATTATAGGGGATATCCGCATTTATGGCACCCTTCTTGTCCAGGAGATAAGCGTGAAAATCGCGAAATTTATGTCCACAAAAGCATGTACCATGATATCAAGTACAATGAGTACAACACAATTTTTGAAACAGAGAGATGCCATAAATCGTACCTGGCGTATGTGGAGCCTACGGTTGATCTAGGTCACGTGATTCTGCTGACTCTTCCTCGTTGTTGTTATAAGTATTTGAATGCTTCCTCGTTCCTGTTCTACAACGGATATCTCTTTTTTTACGTTGAGGGATGACTGGTTCAATTATGGGATGATTTGGGATTACAAAAACAGCTGGATACGGGAGAAAGTCGGCAGGTTTTTGGCCATAATAAGCTGACTTAGCGGTATGATACTCAGGCTCTTGTTGGTGTGAATACGGCTTTTCCTATGATGCAAATTACGACTATCAAAAGGTAAGCCTACGATGTCAACCATTACAAAGTGCGACAGGAGTTTATCAGAGCCAAGGGAGGACTGGAGAGATACCTGACTACAGAGAGAACTTGTGGGAGTACTTTTTTGATCTTTTGACGGGAAAAACGTACTTTTCTGATAAGCAAGCGAAAATCGTTGTTCCTGTCTCTCTGGGTGGTGAAATTGTGTTTGCTCTTTCGAGCCTTCCTAATAAGCCTGATGAATCACGAGGGCGGCTTAATCTGACTACAACTATCAGGAAAAACGTCCCCCAGTTTGTATGGGTTGATACGGGTAATCCAGAAGTTCATGATTATCCTCATTCTGAAGAACACGAACAAGAACAGCTAGGACACACTGTGAAGGATTATGAGAAAGAGGAGTACTACAATGATTCAAACGACTTCAAACCTGCTTAAAAACTACACAAACAACTCTCTATCGATCCCCAACCCAGCTATACGAAATGGACGCTCTATTAGCTATGCCCGAAACATATGCTCTTCAACATCCTCTACACCGCTCCAAATACCCCGACGAAACCCTTCGAGATCTAGGAGGATATGAATCTTGCGACGATGAAACGGATTACGATATTCGACTAGAAAGAAGCAGACTTAGAGACTACGCTTTTCATCATGGTGAAGACTATAATGATGGTGTGAAATAAGAAAGGTTCAAAGTCCAGGGTATGGAAAGATCACGGCTAATGTTAGTAATGCACCAACGAAATAGCGACGAAAGAACGATGGGCGTCGTTCTTGTGCAGTGTTACTCACCTGAGGTACTTGAGCCTTGGCTTATCTCTTTAACAAGTTAGTGTTGAGGAAGAATTAATCTCCAGACCAGTGTTTAAACCTGTCGAGTGGCAAATCGAAATGATGTACAAGTAGTCCGTTACTCTCTAATCTAGGGTTAGTAAGAGCAGCAGTAGTGAAACCTCAGTCATCAACAGACCGAGTCCCACAGGCACAGCAGCAATAGTCGAGGGGGATCAACATCGGAGTGTCTGAGCACCCTGAGGGTCTCCGATAAAACACCGGCAGCCGAGAGCCGAGTGAATCCACCATTGTCGTAGGTTGTTGTCCACGGAATGACTGTTGATAAGAGTATTACAGTACAGTACCTACAGTTAGCACCGGATGTTAATCGCCGTGGCCAAAGAATGGTAGGTATCCAGTGGAAGTGACCAACAACGTCCACGAACGGTTGATAAGCGATAACCGCTGCTACGGAAAGAGTTGCATTCGTCGACCATCACTCAAACCTCTTTTTCTCGTATAGTACCACTTGCCTACATCGCCAAAATGGACCTTCTGCGGTATACTCCCTGTTTACAAACAGGTCCTCGAGAAATGGCTCCTAGACAGGTTTGGCAATCTGCACACTTCTCGAATGTACATTACCATGTTGATGACGGGATGTGGACTCCATGGCCGGGAGGTCGTGACTGTGGAGCAGATGGATTCGTTTCTGGAATCAACCTTCTTGGGGCTTGTCAAGGAACCCGTCAAAATCGGTCTTCCTCAGGAACATCTCAACTATAACGGAGACTACGAACGGATGCGGCTGGCTCTCAAACGGACCTACGACACGCTCCCCATTCTGGGACTCATTGAGAAATTCGGCTCTTCTGAACGCCAGACCATTGATCGAGCCGTCTGGTACATTGGAGTGGAACATATCAAGTCTCTGAACGAGGACAACTTCTGGGACCAGTTTGAGTCGGCTGAGCAGCTCAAGGAGTTCATGGACGAGTCTCCGGAGACGTTGTCGTCTGGGGAATGGTCGTTCAAAGTCTACCAGGTCCAGGAGGGTTTGTTTATGACGTTACTACATTGCCGTCTTCACAGATGGCTCCTTGTCCCATGCAACCAAAAAGACAAAAGGAGGGGGGAAGGGAAAGCCTTTACGTTGTGGAATAGGCGTTTGGTTTGGAGCAGACGATCCAGACAATACCTGTCGACCGATTGAGGCCAGAACTGTGCTTGAAACTGAGCTGGCAGTCATTATTCTCGCTCTCAGAATCATTCAAACGCGACAGGGCGGCTTTTACTACGAGATTTTTTGTGACAGTGTTGCTGCCGGAAATCTGATTCACAATTACACGCCTCCGAAGTCGGATTCCACGAAGAAACTCGTCAACGAGACTCAATCGCTGCTGGAGAGTGCTCATGGCAAAGTGAAGCTGCCGTACGTCAAGGGGCATTCAGACTGTGAGCGTAATGGAATGGCACATAGGCTGGCCAATAAGGGGAGGTTTATGAAACTGAAGTGACGGAAGTGACGGAAGTGACGGAAGTGAGAGGCCGTAGGTCTCGAACGGACAACAACAGGATAGGATCATACAGATAGATATAGGAAGAACCGCGGGAAGATAACGAGCAATGGCTAGATGGGTAGAGTTCGTGAGTCTTCAAGCGTCTTGCACTTCCCTTACACACTGTCCTTCAACTTGAGTTACCAAACTGAACCAGATGGATCGTGCTACAATATCTTACAAGTTACCGCATCTTCTTATATTCCACAAATGTATTAATCAATAGTCAAAGTTCCTGCTCTGCTTATCGTCGGTCCAACATCTGTCTCTGTTTCTGTACTGCCTAAGCAATAACACAAGAAGAAGGCTGGTAGGTTCGGTAACCTCCAACGATGGTCACGTTGGAGTTGACTCGGTAGGAGTCGTTTCCGTATTCTCGCTTGACAACGCTCATTGTAGTAGTAGTAGTGGTGGTGGTGGTGGAGGTGGTGGAGGTGGTGGTGGTAAAGGAGTGTGGTGGTGTTTGTTTGATGGGGATTGAAGATGGGACAGAGGGGGTTTATATAGACCAAAGGAGGAGTGGAAAGAAGAGGTGGGGTGGATTAGTGAAGTGAATCAGTTTGGGCAATGTCAATGGGATGGTTGTAAAGTCACGTGTTCAATAACTTTGCTTTCAACTGCTTCCATTGATGGTGCAAAAACGGTACAGTATTACAATTGAGATGTCCAAATGGGGTAATCTTCAGAAGAAAACAAAGAAGAATTAGCGGGCTCGATAAAAGCAACAATGCAAACCCCACCATTGTTAAACCCTTTTAGTCGTATCAATTGACTTGGTCTCGTCTTTTTTTAGTCATTTTTTTCCTTCCTTGCAGCTATTGATTTGTTCTGTCTTGATGGATTCAATGATACTTTTGAAACAGCCACTAAGAGAGTACAGTACTATTGTGATTGGATTGTGATCACATGACACTCTAGTTGATGTCACTGGCCGTTTCTGTTTCAGATACTACTCCACAGAGATCACACGGTATTCGCGTAGACCTTCACAGTCGACCAAATGACTTAACAGGTGATTTAGACAACACTCTTGATCAGTATCATTGAACTGTGTAGACTGTGATCAACTTCATACGCTCCATTAATGACAGTCACAGTGTTTTACCACAGACTACAGAGAATATTTGAAGAGTCTTGAGACTTTGCATTCCAAAGCTTTGCCCCACACTAAATCAATTTCCGAGCCGCACGCCTAGGGGTGGTGTTTTGAGCACTCTCTAAAGTGGTGTTTTTAGACGGTATTGGGCTGAGGTTTTGAGAGCTGGTTTATCTTGGGGTTCTTAGATGATGTGTGATTCTTTAGAGCTCTGCAGTTACTTCCCACCCGAAACAATATGTCATTATTAGCTGCAAGCCTCAAGTAACTAAACAGAGTGCTAAGTTCAACCTTTTCACTCCAACAAAAGCTTGACCTGGAAAGTTTTGTCCAAGTAATCCTAAAGAAATATATGATATCAGACCCCCCAATGTTGTAGCCCATACAAGCACAGAAAAGATCAAAAAACAACAAGACATCTCAATAACGAGTCCTACATGACTGTGGACAAGTCAAGTGACCTAATATGACGCAAGACCTGGCACAAAGGGTGCACTCCATGCCCTGAAATCCGCAACAAAGTGAGACCTGGTTCAGCTTCTTACCCAGCTTGAATTGATAATAGCTCATCTGGTTACTTATGTCCACTTCTTGTTGCTTGTAAAAGTACAGCACATTGCTGGTACAAGTGTCTTACGCCATTGTGGTGTCCCCTGTTTACATTGCCTCGTTGTGACACCTTCTCTCACCCCATTTAGCTTAACGGACTTGAGATCTGATATACTGTAAGAAGATAAGAAAAGGTGTCTGTGGGGACTTGCGAAAAATTACAAGGCGAGAAACATAGGTGTTTATGGACCGCCAAACTATCCCTCCAAGCGTCACATTCATGAAAAGGCAGTCCACTAAAGCCCACCAAGTCTAGCCATTTTGTAAAGCTCTTGAGCACATTCCAAGAAAAGTCACTGACTCTTTGAAGCCTTGTTGATTCTTCCAAACACGTTTTAATGTATCTGTCACCTACCGCTACAGTCGCACAACTGATGCTTCTCAACACCAGCCTACACTCAATCAACATGTGGCAAGCCATCAATCCGTTCATGGATTCAAATGGCCGCTCTTAAATAATAGTTAAATACATCCCAGTGTTGACCTTCCTACTTAATCAACACAGTGTCAATCCACGACCGTCGTCGCTCCACGCGGTACTGCGGGTAGTGCACCGACAGAACGGCCCGGAACTCCTGCTCGCAAAACGTCTCCATGGCTGTCACCAGCTCCTGGTTCGACGCCTGGCGCATCGCGTCGCACAAAAACGTCCATTCGTAGATATGCTTGTGGGGCCAGGCGCAGGCCAGATCCGAGGCAGGCGACTTGGACGACGCCATGGTCTTGAGCACCAGAAGCCGCTCCAGAGTCGACAGACTCCGGGGAAGCTCCTCCGTGTTCAGGGGAGGAGTCAGAGGGAACGCCAGCTGGGGAGTAAGAGGCGGAAGCTGCTCCAGGCGAGGAGGCATCAGCTGAGTCATGCGGGGCATGGAAAGGGTCGGGCTTTCGACCTTGACCACGCTTTCCACCTTGACCGGGGTCTCCACAGGCTCGCTCTTGACAGCCCGGTACACCCAGGGGAATCGCTGTCGGAAATGCCGCATCACGTTTGCGTGCGAATACGACGTCTTGGCGTGTTCGATCGCACTGGCCTCCACCTTGTTCTGCACGTGCAGAGTCCGCTGTCGCCAGGCCTGCTGGGTTCTGTGCGGGAACAGCTCGTGCAGCTTTGTGGCTGTTGTCGTGGGCGACAGCGACAGGTGGACGAGCACGACGTGGTCCTCAAACTCGTCGAACCGCGCCTTTCTCAGGAACGACTCGTCGGCTCGAGAAGCCATGCTCTCGCTCTCGGGACGGTACGTCTCGGCATTGTAGACCTGCGGGAACCGCGCCTGAAGATGCGCAATTGTCGCTTCGTAGCTGTACTGGCCACAGCTGATCTGCGCGGTGTGTTGCCAACCAGGTACTGCTCTCAGAACACGCATACGCTTGTCCCATGCACGCACGGACCTGTGGGGAAACAGGTGGGCCATCTGTCTTGCTGCAGCCTGCACCGTCTGACATAGGGCAATGTGGGCGTATGTGGCTGTGTTTTCCACGTCGGTGAATCTGATTTTTTTGTTTTCCTTGACCAGCCGGTGAGACGTTGCCGAGGACGTGGGCTTGTTCTGAGTCCATGTGGGGAGAGGTCCAGCGTTGGCGACAGGCACCTTGTAGACCTCCGGGAACCGCTTCTCGAGCTGTTTGAGGGCGTGTTCATGATTGTAGCCGGCCTTGGCCTCCACCACCATCTTGGAGAACTCCACAGAGCTCATCTGGATCATCATGCGGCACCGGTTGTTCCAGGCACACAGTGTTCGATGGGGGAACTGGGTGTGCAGTTCTCGGGCCGCCTCGATGATGGTAGGTGTAGCTCCCTGGTTGGACAAACACAGCACAATGGCCCAGTCTTCAAACACCGCAAACGAGTACCATTTGCGGTCAGGCTTGTCATGTGACAGCGACGACGACTTGGCCAGAACTCGCTCCGTGTACACGTCCGGAAACCGTGTTTTGAAATGGGTCCGAAACACCTCTTCTGGAATCTCCTCCTCGCCGTTGGCCCGTCCCTGGCTCTCTTCGGCTCCGTCCAAATCCTCTCCTCCGGCCTCCTTGAGGTTCTTGTACCGGTACAGCCACTGGTTGTAGCTTCTGTGGGGGAACTTCTCAAACAGCAGTTTGCAGGCTGCCGAGGTGGAGTTGCCGTTCCAAATGTGAATCACCAGACACGTGTCTTCGAGCTGGTCGAACGGCTGTCTTTGGGCCTCGAGCGTGCGCAGGATTTCGTTCCAGTTGTGGTTGGTTTTGGGCTGCGTGATGAACTCTCGACACTCCATGTTTCGCGCTGTTTCCAGCAGCTTGACTGCTGTTGCAAAGCATATGTTGGTTGGAAAGGCGTGTGTTGGGTTTGGTGATTGTGGTGATTGAGATTGTGGTGATTGTGATGTGGGGTATTGCACTGTGTGTGTGTGTGTGTCTCTCTGTGTCTGAGTCTGAGTCTGAGTCTGAGTCTGAGTCTGAATCTGTGCTTGAGACCAACTCCTCAACCGTCCGCTCCGGGTCCGAGTCTCCTCTGTGTCTTGTTCAAGCGGCTGACTCTGAGCCTCGGTCTGAGCCTCGGTCTGTGTCGCATAAGCCGTTAACGCATGGTCGGCGTCGGCCATGGAAATGCCCTCGCGCTGAGCAATCGCGTAAAGAGTGCTTCTGAGATGGTCCATGTCGAAATCATTACCGCCTCCCAAAGTCGGGATATCACGTTGTATATGAAGAGCTACGGACTTTAGCTGCGGGTCGTGCATATGAACATGCATGTGGGGTATCAGCCGGGCCTTCGACGGCAATCTGTTTTGGGGGCTGCAGACCTGCCTAGAGCGAGTGTGGGGTCTCTTTTTGGCCGTTGGACTTTTCTGCCCTGATGTGGATACATTTTGTTGGCTTTGTGCCCACCAAAGCCCGTGAGAAAGGGTCTCTAGAGCTATCCCGTGGTGCGGCTGACTCTCCTATTATTCCCCTTTTAGACCACCGTCACAAACCCTAAAAGTCGTTTTAACTAAACCCAAAGGTAGTAATAGCCGGCAACATGGATAGGGTGAGATTAAGCGATGGGGACGAGCGGTGGGAGAACGAAAGAACGATTTCAACAGGTGATCAAATCACGTGATTTCGTAGAGCACAATGTGATGATGTTGTGAGTGGTCTGCAGTCGTTTTTTTCCACTCAACACAGCTACCCCTTCACCCTCACTATCTCAACTCCCTCGTCCAACAAAACGATAAGGTCATATGCAGCAAAATCGATTTCGGCACACATGCACAACGTCAACACGCTTTTCCCCATCCACATTGTTCGCTTATGTTACGTTGTCAGACTTTGGGTTATGCATCTCAGCCGTGTCATTTGAATGCCGAGAATGGGAAGAGGAGGGATATAAGACGTAATTCTGGGCCGATTGGGATTTAAACAAAAGCAATCGATTCCTGCTGCTGCGAGGAGTCCAAATATGTAGCTCATTTCGATACCACTATCTCTCTGCTCAGTTGTAGTCCGTCATTCTCCCAAAATAACGTTCCAGCCCGGCGTTTGCTTCCCCACACAATCACATGTAGTCCTACAAAGGAAGGCCCAAGAAGCGGGTAGACGGTGCATATCGTGATTAGTGATCGTCGTGTGGATATATCAAAAGCACGGATCTCTGCCCCATTTCTCTCAACACTTGTTCCCTCCACTGCATTACGTAATGCCCCCACTACTGCTGTCAGGATCGTATTGCAGACACTAAACAAGTGTCAGCCGTATAGCCGGTGTTTGCGTCGACGCTAAAATATCTGGCTAGCTTTCTCTCTAGTGTCTTCGAGGAATCTGTCAAAAGTGTTTCAATTCAGCGATAATTTTTAGGGGCGATATTTTGGCGATATTGCAAAGTTATTTTCTCGCAGAGATTATGGCTCCACAGATGACGTTTGTGAGTTGCTGTTGATGTGAGGTGAGATAACAGGGCGTTTTGGGGTTGGGTTTTGGGTTGTGTCTGTGTTGGTTAGATGGGGGTATATATAAAGCGGTTGTGCCCTTTGCAATTCTCATCCTCTTACGTTGTCACTTGGTGATTACACTGGGTGAGTTGCAATCTTGGATTCAGGGTCTCCATGTCTCTGTCCATCGGGTCCCACTCAAACTCAAGCTTACTTTGGGGCTTAATCTAGTCCGGCTTGCGGCCCAGAGTCAAAACCGGCCAACGGACACGCAACCGTATTTTGGCTTTGTCGAAGAAGCGGGTTTCAAGGCTTTTATCATGTGAGTAAACATGCAGGAGGATGGGGGGAGGAACGGGAAAAAGGGAAAGGAAAAAGGGAAAAAGGAAACGCATGGGCGGACGGAGATGGATTAGGGCAAAGTCGGAGATGAACTGTGGGGCCAATTGGAGACATTCTGGCTACAGTTGGTGCTACGTCAATGCTTCACTTTTTTTTAAGGTGTACCTTGTCAGCACTGTACCGCCGATCACCCTCTCCATCAAGAGTGACCCCCAAACTATCCTTCCAAAGATCGCCTATTTTTCTCGACTGACCGATTATTTTTCGACCCAAGTGCACCTCCGCAGCACGTTGGCCATTGTCCATTGTGCGCTCAGGTTTCCAGCGCCTTTTTTTGGGCCGACTTTGAGCCGGCTGTGAGGGGACGCTGGGGCAGACTCTTCTCAGTCATCATTAATTTGCCACAACCCGGGCAGGGTCTAGACCGCGAGAAATCTGACAAATCCCCAACAAGGCTACGGGGGCATTGTTTGAGGAATCGACGCTCTTCCCGTTGAGTGGCCGTGACAGAAACGTCACTCCGTCTCCCGCTGTCACCGCTGTCAAACATGGACGTCAAAACAAGGGTGGAAAAGGGTCGAGTGTACACAGCCCTATGGGACGAGGGGTGGATAATATGTGAGCTGTAGACGTGGTCAGCAGTACCGGTAGCCGGTAATAAACGGACGACTGAGGTGACAATGTCTGATGATGTCATGCACCGAAGGAAGAACAAAATGTGATCCATTGCCGGTTTTGACTACAGTATGGACATCCAGAGAGGTCCAAAATGACAACCTAGAAGACGTCTAAATGACTCATAAAGTACGTCATTGGATTCATTTAGTTTAGAGCTTTTCAATGGTGTCTTTAGATCTGCCGTAACTCCAACTCCAAAGATAACTTCTAGCTGGCCTCCAAACCTGCCAAAACATTCAAAATCCTTCTCAGAAATCTCAATCTTCTTCCAGTCTTTTTATTGCCATTTTTCAGACGTCTTAGATCGAATTTGTCACCACAACACTTTCAACTAGAGCCTTGGCATGTAACATTTGTTGTTAGAAGGACGTACCCGTACGAGTACAACTATACGAGTTTTCCTGTTGAGAGAAAGGCTAGGCATGCCTAATTAGTCCAGTCACGTGATTTACTCCAGTACACAGTTTAGTCATCTGCAACTTGTCACGTGACCTTTGCGTCTACCACGTGACCCCTGCAGTGATTGTTGCACCATTCTTCACCTTCACCTCGGCCCACCTCTGTCACATTCTCAAACGCCGGATACGACCGGTTTAGAAGCGAAACACACCCACGGCCGGTTCCGGCGCTGTACCCTGGAAAACGGAGCTACTTATGAGAGAGACCCTTGCAGAAGTCTATGCGGTGGGTCTAGAAGGGTGCTAGTGGTGGTAAAGTGGGTCGAGATGGTAAGTGGAACATCAGCAGGGCTTTGTGAGAGTGGAGACTTGGAGATTGCAAAGATCCCGAGCATGTGAAGACGGTTGGCTTGTGGCTGAAGGAGGTGGATGTGAGACAGAGTGGAGCTCCAGAGGTCTAAATGGAGGGGTCCAGGTGGTCCAGAGGGGTGTACGGTAGTTCAGCGAGTGTGTGGATGCAAAACCCGCCTTATCGAGGTAGTTCTTCGGATTCTAGACCGCTTGAATATTCGGCAAACCTCAAAACCGCTCGGAAACACGCAGGGAAAATTGGCTCTGATTAAGATATTGGTTCTGATCGTGATCCTGTCTTTATTTTTTGGAGATTCCCACTATAACACCCCATCATATCGATCTCTTGTACGTCAAGATCCTGGATAGAATTAAACTAAACCTTTTTGAATAAACTTTCATTGGGAGTTGTGAACAGTCGAAGGTGTTTGACTAGAGAACTGATGAAGAATAGGAGCACAATCAATTGTACCAATGTCGGCATTATTGCTTAGAAAATAACATAGCCGTGTTGGCTGCACTCCTGTGATCATTCTGATACCATTTGTTAATTTTTTTTAACAACAATTGCCAAGTAGGTAATGCCAGGTGGAGACGATCAAAAAAAAAAAAAAAAAAAAAA